>JAECUM010021243.1:0-235361 GCA_016617855.1 Megalonaias nervosa | reverse complement strand
AAATTATAAAATTTATTTAATCCAACCCTGTTTAAATCTACATGTGCTAAATGAAATTTTTTATATGTACCCGTCTTATGACAGGTACAGGCACATTATATGATATTATATTATGTCCATCCATCCATCCCTTCATTAACATTTACTTGTCTAGCTCATAACTTTAAAACAGTTGGAGAGATTTTTTAAAATGAAACTTTGAACAACTTTATATCGTAGCTAGAAAATGTGTAGGTTACCATTGCCACATAGTATTATACAATGGTCAGGGAGAACATGTGTTGGTTACCATAGCCACATTGTATTATACAATGGTCAGGGCCCTAGATCAAGATCAATGCTATTAGTTCAGGAACGATATCAAAACGGCAATATTATGTGCTGTTTTATATATTTCTCTTGTTTATTTGTTGTCTGTTGATCAGGTCAGTGAGATGTTTACCGCAAGTTGATGTGTACCAATAAACAGAAGAATGCAAGATGTACCAGCATGAAATTACCGTAATTGATATTTATCATCCTCCTGTTTTATTGGAAATATCATTTTAATACTTATTATTTTAAAAGCAATAATATATTCTGTTTTAAATTTCCACAAAATCTAGGGAAATTGCAGCTGAGGAGTACTTACTGGTAGCTTGGATTAACTTTGGGCTGACAGAAAGTGGATCATCTGTTAAGTGGTCACGTTTGAGTGCACTTGAATTTAATCTGGTGCACATAGTGCTGATGTTAAACAGAAGTGCTAAAGATTCAGAAGTCTTATTTATTTATTTTATTTGCTAATTCAGTTAAACAATTGCGTCAGAGTGGGGTTGTGATGATTGACAGCTTTGGACTAAAATGCAAGAAGATTTTCCACGTGAAGTTTCAGGATACTTTAACTGGATGGAAGAGCGTTATGAACAAGTGTTTGGAGGAAGCCAATCAAAATAAACTGTCATCTGTAGCTTTTCCAGTTTTGGGTACAGGTCAGTATATTTAGTATTGATTTGGCATAAATTGTCAAGTCTGCCCCTGCTTATGTTCATTCATGCATGTACCAACTATTTTTCTTTAGCTTAATATCTGCAGATAGAGTCGATGTATAGAAAAAAATTAAATTTTGTACAAAATATTAAAGTCAGTGATAAGAAAGTTTGAGCATGAGACATTTCTGTTAACATTTATTTGGGTTCAGCTATTTACAGAAATATATTTGACTTTCACTGATTGTCAAGTTTGCAGAACTAATAAAAATGTATTTCGTGACATTAAAATTTAGTGACTGTACTGAGGAAAAAAGTGCCTTATTTTATGTACTATTATAGGACAAAAAAAATTATTTTAATATCAGAACATGAAATCTGATAGGGTGCTTTTAAAGTCGCTGAGTTTAATTGATGAGGTCTTATATTTCAGCCGCTACGTCATAAAGCTGTGTATTTCATGTCATAAAGCTGTGTATTTCATGTCATAAAGCTGTGTATTTCATGTATAAATTCTCGCCCAGAAGTAATTAAAATGTATTGGAATCTGAACTGTTTGTTTCTGGTAGGTGCTGGGTATTCTCCGTTTGCTGCGGAAAAAATTGCAGAGATGTTTTTTGAGGCTTTGATAGATTTTGATGATGAAAAAAACCCCATCAAGTTCAGGAAGTGAATGTAGTTGTTTACAACAAACAACCACAATTCATTCCATCCATAAAAAAGGGAATGGTGAAGATTTCTCACAAAGGACCAGGAGAAACAATTAGCAGGACCTGGTACAGACACAGAGGTATTTAAATTATTGTGTTGGATTATTTCATCCAACAGACTGATGTTATGCTCTTTCAGATTTCACAAAATTAATTTTTCTGACACATGTATCATTTGCTTGAAGTTCTGTCTTTGTGGTACATGTTATGACATTTGCCCAGTCGATGATTTTCCCAAATTGAAGTAATTTTACACAGAAGCACACACCATGATTTCCACACACCATGATTTCCATATTTCTAGAGTAATGTAAATGTTATCATGACATAGCATCAAAAAGACAATTTCTTGTCCAGATAATGAAGTTTATAATATGTGAAAAATTTAGTGTAATACAAACTGGTTAATCCATTGCATTTGTTACTCAGTACCATGAGTTTTCCATACATTTCAAGCCCTGATGCTCAGTTTTAGAAATTACTCTGCTCTCACTATTTTTATTAGTCTTTGCACTCTATGACAAAATCTTGTTAGTGTCAAATGCAAGGAATTAACCAGTGTAAATATATTTATGGATTTGAGTCAAGGAATTAACCAGTGCAAATACATTTATGGATTTGACTCAAGGAATTAACCAGTGTAAATATATATATGGATTTGACTCAAGGAATTAACCAGTGTAAACATATTTATGGATTTGAATCAAGGAAATAACCAGTGTAAATATATTTATGGATTTGACTCAAGAAGTTAACCAGTATAAATATATTTATGGAATCAAGGAATTAACCAGTGTAAATATATTTATGGATTTGAACCAAGGAAATAACCAGTGTAAATATATTTATGGATTTGGCTCAAGAAATTAATCAGTGCAAATATATTTATGAATTTATGAATTTGAATCAAGGAATTAACCAGTGAAAACATATTTATGGATTTGGCTCAAGTACTTTATGAGTGAAAATTTAGCTATGAAGCTTTAGTTCAGTTTGTGTTTGTCTTCCATGAATAGACATGTTCAAAACCACAAAACTAAGAATCAATTCTAACTATACTAAAGGAATAATTCGTGAGTAGGGCATGCCAACTTGGTTTGTAGTAAGAGTATGTTGTCATTTTATTGACTTTCATAGGCCAGTTGTGCCGTACTTGAAAATAATGATTTCTTGTTATCTCTCACAATCTTGAAATTCCAAAACATATGTGTATATACATACACACACACACACACACACATATATATATATATATATATATATATATATATATATATATACACACAAAATCAACCATGTACCAAATATTATAGAAGTTGAGCATCCTATTTCTGGAGCAGAAATGTTTATTGAAGTTAAACCTGTGCCAAAATAAAACTATTTGTTGGTTAAAAGTAAAGATGGAACAATTCGGTTATTAGGCAACAATTTTTTTTTTCTTCAAACTTTAGCAAATATGTCCAACATTGATCTCTACTTCCTGGTCAGTGTAAACAACCTGCACCCAGCAGTGATAGCCTAGTTTTGATTTTTAATAATTGATATCAGGAGTGACAACTCCTCAGACATGCATATGGTGAAATGGGTCTATGGACTGTTTTAGATCTGATATGTACAGATATTCAGTGTATTGGTGGATGCCTGTACAAAACTGTCCAGGCGGACTTAAGGCGGATTTCAGACGGGTTTTTTAAGTGCTTTCAGCCTCAACCATAATTGCTCTTAGGAAGGGAGCTTAGGTGAATTTCAAGCGGAATTCAGGCAGATTCATGGCAGAATTTTAGGCGAAATATGCAAATTAGTTGTTCTAATATTACGCTTAAATAAAAAGAATCCATCTAAGATTTCTGCCTGAAAAAAAAATCCGCTTGAAATCCTGTACAAAATTTTCAGGTGGACTTTAGGTGGATTTCAAACGGGCTTCTTTAGCATTTTCTGCCTAACCATAAACTTAAAGAAGCTTAGGTGAAGTTCAAGCAGACTTTAGGTAGATTTCTGGTGGAATTTTAGATGAAATATGCAGATTAGTTGTCCTAAGATTCCGCTTAAACAAAAAAAATGCATCTAAGATTTCCACCTGAAATAAAATTCTACCTGAAAAAATTCCCACCTGAAATTTCCACTTGAAATAAAAACTTTTTAAGGTTTCCATCTAAACAATGTCTGCTTAAAATGTCTACATAAATATCATCCAATAAAAAATCTGCTTCAGACTTCTATTCAACTGCATAATGATGCTTAGACATTAGGGGGAATCAATGATAAATATTCACAATTATTTTTAAAATGGATCATAAATTTTATTTTGACATATTATCAAATAAGATTTAGGTTTTTCTTGTCCTCATTTTCTTTCTTGCATAAAAAACCTAATCCATGATGGCATCATTTAAGTCATTCATTTCATCGAAAGTTTGGTGAGATTTCACAAAAATTTTGACAAAACTTTCATTGAAATTTTGGTGAGATCTCATTAAACTTTCACTGACATATTTGTGAGATTTCACAAAATTTCTGAACAAAACTTTCACTGAAGTTTTGGTGAGATCTCTAACATTTCATTGAAAGTTTTGTGAGAGTTTACTAAAATTTTGGTAAGATTTCACAAAAATTTTGACTTTTATATAGTATTTTACTGAAGTTTCAGTAATTTTAAACAGACATTTCAAAAGGTTTCAAATAAATAATGGATATGAAGTAAATAGAACTTTGTTAACCAAGGTGATATTTCAGTGTGCATGAAACAAAATTACACAGATGTTGTAATTATATGAAATCCAAGGCAAGATATATGCGAGTTGTACTGCAGACTTGATTTAGTCCTTGTTCCATAAGCAGCCGTGACAAACATTTATCACGATACAATTACTTTTTTTTTTACACTAAATTCTAACACAACTAGAATATTTTGATAATATGAACAATAATACCACTCATGATATTGAAGAATAATTCTACTTGTGGGCCAAGAAAACTCAGCAAAAATATGACCATCTCTGATAGACATGGATATCTGGCAGACAATATCAACAATTCCCACCAGTGATCTATACATTGTCCCTCCTTAAAAGCTGGAAGTTAATCAGTTTGGAATTATATAACTTTGAAATCATCCTGATTGAATTCCTTGTCATATTTAGCACGTTAGCCACTACTGTAAAGCTCTTTATGGCACAAATAACAAAATGCTAGTCCTGGCATTTAGTTTTCATACAGATTGACCAATTACGTTCCCATCAACTTTGCAATCAAACTATTCTCATCGCTGCACATTTTTAAAATGGTTATTCAAACTCGTATCCTGCTCGAAAATTTGAATCGCCATGTTTGGCAAGCGTGCTCATTCCCATCAGTTTCCATTATGCAACGATTCATTGGGCAAGTACAAAGTTTTGACCAATCAGAAAGCTCTTTACTGCAATCAGCTGTTAAATAATATACGGAAGAAATACTTTCTAGAAAGTTCGTTGCAGAATGGAACCAGATAGAGCATTATTAAAAAAAAAGCAGTTTTGGAGATGATATTAAATAAAGGGTCCGTATCGAGGAAAATCAGATTCAGGCTGGGAAAAAAGTGAAATTCTGCTTTAAAATGGAAACAAGAAAACAATCTTGTTTGAAGGCAGTTAAATCCAATTGAAGTTTAACAGAAATACGACAACAAAAACAACAACAAAAATTTGCAAAAGAAACATAACAAGGAAAGATGTGGAAAGAAGTTATTGTTTCCAAATGAACAATAAAGTTACAGCTATCAGAAACAGGAAATATAAATGTTGCTGAAAATCATTCAAATTGTACAAGAAATAAAAACTAAATTTTATTATATCTTATTTATATTTTTTATTGAAATGTCAGTGATATCACAATCACAAAATATTACTATATTTTCAGAATCTATGGTAAACTCTCAGTGAAATTTCAATCACAAATTCTCACTACTATTTTCAGAAAGGTTGGCAGAGTCAGTGAAATTTCAATCACAAAATTTCACTGATATTTTCAGACATTTTGGAAAAATCTCAGAGAAATTTCACTGCAATTTGGTGAAATGCCATAATTTTAGTGAAAAAAGGACATTTGAGTGAATATCACAAACTTTTCACTGTGATTTCACTGAAATTTCAGTCACATTTTCACTAGGGTATGATTTTGGTAGAGCATATTTTAATAGGAAGAAAAAAAACTTATTTTTCAGAGTAAACATCAGATCAAGTCCAAAATCCACCTTGCACCAAATTTTCTAAGTCCAAAGATTCATCTGTGCTTGTAGTTGTTTTGATCAAGTTCAAAATTATGCCTAACAGTTTTGCTAAAATCAGTCTAAGTCCAAAATCCATCTTAAAGCAGAAAAATGAACTGGAGAATCAGAACTTTTCCATCTAACAGTTATCATTTAGGAGGAATATGAGAAATAGTACGCTTAGTATTAGATGGATTCAGTATTTCACCTTAGCCATATTTCCAGTCCGCCTAAAGTCTGAAATCCACCTAAAATCCAGGCGGAATCTGCCTAAAAATTTCATACGAGAAGTGAGTGGAGATTGTAATTTTCATGTATCATTACAAGTTGCTTTCAATCAGTTAATGAATCATCCTTGCTATCTCATGCCCTTGCCTGTGCTGCGGTCAGTGGTTATGAACCCAGTCACTTGAGTTGTTGAAGCAGAGCTGTATCGTGCAGATAACACAACTCTGTACAATGTAAACAATTTAAATAAGGTTTTGTATGAAGATTTTCTTCAGGTTGAATATTTGTGTGTTCATAATAAGGTTATAGCCTTGGTCCTTCATATTTTGTTTGTCCTCCTGTAGGCCCTCCATTCCATATTGAAGTAACAACTGAGCAACCTTCTTTCCTATTAACTCTATGCCTCTCATGACCTTAATCTAGCTCTGCTTACAGTACACTCAGATATGCTGGAGAACAATCATCTCATGACCAAATCTTACACTACACTCAAATATGGTGGAGAACAATGATCTCATGACCAAATCTTACACTACACTCAAATATGCTGGAGAACAGTGATCTCATGACCAAATCTTACACTACACTCCAATATGCTGGAGAACAATGATCTCATGACCAAATCTTACACTACACTCAAATATGCTGGAGAACAATGATCTCATGACCAAATCTTACACTACACTCAAATATGCTGGAGAACAGTGATCTCATGACCAAATCTTACACTGCACTCAAATATGCTGGAGAATAGTGATCTCATGACCAAATCTTACATTACACTCAAATATGCTGAAGAACAACAAATTCATGACTAAGTCTTACAGTGCACTCAAATTAAAATATGCTGCGCAACAGTGAGCTCAGACTAAATCTTACACTACACTAAATTATGCTGAGAATAATTTTCAATTTCTTGCCAGTGAAATCAAGATTGAGATGGTCCCACATTTAATAGCCATGGTCCTCTGTACTACTGCAATGGCCACTAATACCATTGACACTGGTATTGCATTGAAACATTCTTGTAACATCTTTATCATGATTTTAGTTACCCTGCTGTAAGCATGTCTGGATGCCAAACATGATTGTCTCATGTTACATGGTTGTCAACAGTACATGCAAGAGTTTTCTCGATGCCAAACACAGTTGTCCCATGTTACATGGTTGTCAACACTACATGCAAGCATTGTCTGGATGCCAAACACTCTTGTCCCATATTACTTGGTTGTCAACACTACATGCAAGCATTGTCTGGATGCCAAACACAGTTGTCCCATGTTACAGTTTTGTCAACACTACATGCAAGCATTGCCTGGATACCAAACACTCCTGTCCCATGTTACATGGTTGTCAACACTCCATGCAGACATTGTCTGGATGCCAAACACACTTGTCCCATGTTACATGGTTGTCAACACTACATGCAAGCATTGACTGGATGCCAAACACACTTGTCCCATGTTACATGGTTGTCAACACTACATGCAAGCATTGTCTGGATGCCAAACACAGTTGTCCCATGTTATGTGGTTGTCAATACTACATGCAAACATTGTCTGGATACCAAACACTCTTGTCTCATGTTACATGGTTGTCAACAGTACATACAAATGAATGGTTTCAGTTTGATCACATCAACATTCAGATGGAAAATGCTGATTGTAACAATAGTCCAAAATGAATGGGAAATTGTTTAAAGTAGAATTATTTAGGCAAACACTCTCTGTAGTTGGTTACAAGTCAGATCCAACTGCAAACAGCAACAACCCAGATCTGCCATGTGCCAGCAGATCCGGATCTATGTAGTTTGTTTTACTGATTAATCCATCTAAACTGCATGGACCCAAATCTGCTGGATATGATGCAGTAGCAACTGGGTTTGTGCAGTTTGTAGTTGGATCATGCTTATAAGTGAGTATATGGTAGATATCCTGTAGAATCTTAATAATGTAAACAATATAGAGATGGAGCTTTCTTGTCAGTTTGATTCCATAACTGATGTATTGTTACATAAGTTTATTATATCTTTAAGATGTTGGACGTGATATGCAAGATATGGTCATGCCACAAAGTGGACTTGTTAAGCGTCCACAGATGTTAACTTTGTCCCATAGCCAGATGTCTCAAGTCACAATCCAAGTGTACTCAGATTCAGAACTCAACATAAATTCCTGTATAACCAGCTTAGAGAAGAAACTGGACATGGCCTACACCAGTACACCACTAAAAGATGATCTCAATGGCACAATGAACACACAGGAGATAAGTCAAGTCAAACAAGGTTTCTTTTCTTTCCTGTAATAGAGTGGTCTGTCATCACGTGTGATATTATAAACTATATAATGATAACAAAATGAAAGTATATATCTTTTTCTAATTTAATGTGAATGACTTCTTGTCAGCTTGGAAGCTCTCCTGGTTTAATTTTTAGCATGCCAGACTTGCAAACAGAAAGGCTTGTTTGCTGGAAATCCTGTCATTGGCTTGGCCCTAGCCCATAATGTGTTCTTGAGCAATGCATTTTAATCAGATTGCCGTGTCAAGAATTAACCTATTCATGTTGCTGTGCCATAAAAACACAAGATCAAACCAATTCATGAGCTTGACATGGTCGTCATAATTGATTACAGGGTCAGCATGTGCTTTTAAAACATTTTAGTCACAGTCTAATACACTCTTAATATCATTGTCAGAACTGATCAAAACATGACACATTATAAACAGTTGACTGAAAAAGTCTGCAAATTAATACCTTAATCTGCTTGCCATGTATCAATAATTTTACACAAAGACTTAAGTGCAGTTAATGCTTAATGCTATAGTATATATCACTTTTTTTTGGTGCTAGTACAAGTGTTGCATCTAGAATTCCAAGCATTGAGAAAACTCTGTTCAACGCTGGCAATCACACACAACTTCAAAGCAAAAATGGGAATATGAAATATATTACTGGAGAGCCTAGTAGTTGTAGCAATTAAGATAATATGTTCAACTTACCAGTAATAACTACATTCTGTTCTCAGAATATTATTACTTTGGACATTTATTTACTACAATATACACACCTCTCCCTTGATAACTTGCACATGACAGGGTCCAAAAACATAGACCAATGCATAAGTGATGGCACAATTTACTGAATGACCTCTGAAAAGTGAAAAATGGTATGGACAGTGAAAGTGAGAAGTGGTTTGGGACATATCTGTTGATTGGTTGAATACTTGTTTAATAATTGCATTGGGAATAATTGTCAATAGATAGCTTTTTCTGATGAAGTTCTTCACTTTTCTGTATAAATTGTCATTATTTTCAATATATTGAATGGGCCCTGGGTGGCCAAGTAGTCTAATGTGCTTGCCTTTACCGATCACTGCCATCTCACTTTCCTAGATGTGGGTTCAAGTCTCAGGCTTGGCCAATGTGGGTATGTGAGAAAGCTTGCCAGTAGCTTCCTGTAGGTCAGTGGTTCTTACTGGGGTTTTCCCATGTTTTTCCTCCACTAGTTTTACTGGCCGCCATGTATATCATGCGGTGAAAAATGTCATTAAATCCAAAACAACAACACCAACAACAATATATTCAGTCTATGATAAATTGTTTAAATCCTTACATCAGGTGGTTTTAAAACACATTGCATGTGTGCCAGCAAAACATTCTGTATTACATCACTGCTTTTTGCATGTGGATACATTCTGTATTACATCACTGTTTTTTGCATGTGGATACATTCTGTATTACATCACTGTTATTTGCATGTGGATACATTCTGTATTACATCACTGTTATTTGCAAGTGGATACATTCTGTATTACATTACTGCTTTTTGTATGTGGATACATTCTGTATTACTGTACATTCAGAATAAAATCATTCTTTTTTTAAAACATATAGATTACCTATATTTAGAGAAATAACAATGTTGCAACTGTGTTTTGTTTTTAATTGTCATTTTAGTAAAATACTGATGCTGTCATTTCTTTACAAATTGTAATGAAATTTCTGCTGCATGATCATTGAGCAGAGTGCCAATTCAGGAATTTAAATTCAATATAATCTTTGGAACTTCTCCATAATGAAACCTATCTGTGAAACTGAGCTTTTCATGTGCCTAGTATACCCATCGTTTGGTTCCTTTGCTAACATTTATAATCACATTTGTAAACAAGCATGATGAAGCACTGAATAGTGTTAGATATATGTACAAAACAGTGTTCTCAGTGTATAGTTAGAAAAAAGAGTGATAATTTAAAATGAACTTAGAATAGTTTGAATTAGATCTCAAACAGTTCTAAACGTTCTGTTACAAGTCCAAATGTATAGAGTTCCAACTGAATTCCAGTGGTGTTCCAGATGTACTAATGTGCCTATGGCCTGGAATGTAGCACTGTGTGAACAGTCTGTTGATCTATCACAAAAATGTACCACAAAATGTTTTGAGTGAATGCACTATAATTCCAAATTAAAGATATTGTCCAAGACGTATGAATAAGTGCTTTGTAATTCCAGTGAATAATGTAAATAAAATAAATTCACCCAACCTAAAAACTGAACACAAGAATAAGACTGATTCCACTGCAGATGTTAAGGCAGGAATTAGTAATTTTTCAAGCAAGTAAAAATAATAGAGCCAGGATGTAGGCCAGTCTTCTCTCTAAAACATGAAAAGTTGTCATCAAGTTTAGGAATTTTCAAGTGAAAAACTAATATCCTACATTCAGATAAAAATAAACATGCTTACCTCCATTAATAATGATTTGAAGAAAATACAACAGAAAATACCAATCAAATATAACTAACAGTAGAAATTTTGAAAACTGATGTGTGGGAGTTGGGGTTAAAATGTCTGGAAACCAAACTCCTGCCTCATGGTGCAATACTGCAACGCATCAATATTGCATTGCCATTAAAATAATAATATTTCCAGTATATCTGGTATTATTACATGTCTAATAATGGCCTCATTTCACAGTTCAGTAGTATCTGGTACTATTACATGTCTAATAATAACCTCATTTCCCAGTTCAATAGTATCTGGTACCATTACATGTCTAATAACGACCTCATTTCCCAGTTCAGGAGTATCTGACCTTTGTTTTTGCTTGTTGCTAAGACATGATAAGAAATCTTTCGTCAGAAATACTTTTGTTTTGGATCAAGATAGCATATGCCTTCATTAAACATGAAATGAACTCTAGCCCTAACCAAGTACAACCGTGGAGTACAGTGCATTCCAGAGTGTGATTTTCACTGCCCTCAACTGTACACAATTCTTTATGATTTACATTTTATTTAGTTGTATTTGATGTTATTTGGAATGGTTCATCTTTCTAGATGTTTGTGCAATCCATTTTTTTCCTTTACCTTTAGTTGGCATCAATAATAGCTACTATGATGCTGAGGTTTTGTGAAACACTACTCTCTACATGCATACATTAACCGATCACAAGTAATACATTCCTGTGTAAAACAATGAAAACAGTCTGCATGTATTTATACTAGCAGTGCTCAACTGATATTGCATGAAAACATGCTGTCTCCATAACAGTGAAGTTTTGATTGAAATGAGCATAAACACAGGGATATAACAAGGTGCAGTTTATTTATTGTATTTTGTTTCAGAAACAGACTATATATATATATATATATATATATATATATATATATATATATATATATATATAAATACAGTGTGACCCTGCTGTAGCATGCTCCATTATAACACGAATTCGGATATAACACAGTCGTGGTCTGGCTCCCAAAATTTCGTATACATGTATTTTTCTCGTACACAAAAAAAAAATTTCTTTCTTAAAAGTACGAAAAAAACAAAAAAGTTTATTATCAGTTTAGGAAAGAGATTGCATATAAATAATACAAGACGATCGTGTCGTGGCTCCTGAAATGTTATATGCATTTTTCTCATACATGAAAAAATAGTGTTTTCTTCTTAAAAGTACAAAAAATAACGTGTAGAAAGTTTATTCAGGAATCGCGCAGGGTTTCACCAATGTCGCAAATTGTGATTTTTTTTTCCTTATTGGCAGCAAAATATACTATCTGGCAATTTCTTTTATTGGCGACATTGTTGGCTGCTTAAACCTGTATATACAACCATTGGTTTGGAGTGGAGAAATTTCAGAGGCCCCATGAAAGGAAGCTTGAAAATGCACTGAAATTTATCTATTGTTACATAAACAAATTCTTTGTCCATATTGACAAACCATCTTAACAGTGCATTGTTATATCATAAATCCACTTATGTTGACATCTAACATCTAGCATGAGCACTGTATGTTTTGAGATATCCACTTTTTTCAAACTTACATTTCTGGTAGCTGAGATCAACCAGATGAGGCATTATCTCATAATCTATCTTTCATCAGATTTTTGGCCACTCGCTAGTAATTAACATTAAGTAGTAAGTAACAATTTACATAGACTGACATTTGTATGTGGATGGTAAGAAAAATTCCTCTTCTTTTCACTCAGAATTAAATCCTTCAGAACATTCACATTTTCTGTAGTAACCCATGTCATCAGACCAGAACACCTGCGTCTTTATCATCGATTGACTCTTTTTTTAAATATTTCTGACGCATGCGTGGAAGGCAGTATCACTCCACTACCACAAATGTAAAATACAAAAAACCCCCCCCAAAAAACAAAAAAAACCCTCAAAAAAACAAGCTCTCACTTGTCTATTCAATAGGCAGGAGGAACAGTAAGTACAATTGACCATACGACAGCCAATTCATTTTAAAAAAATGTACCCAGATAAAATAGGAGCTGAAATTTCAAAGAAAACATTACTTTTGAAGCACCAGTTGTTATGAAAATGTACCAAGCAAATGGGAAAAAAATCAATCTCAATCATGCAATACAATTTTTTGATGTTGCCGCCACAATAAGAAACGGGCATTTGTTTGTATCTCCCTTTAGCTCACCGCTAAAGGACAGCTTTGGAGATACAAACAAATGCCCGTTCAATAACGCATGTACCCTTCATCAAAGAAAGCTGACTACAATCTTCAATAAAAACAAAGAACCTTTCTTCAAAGGAAGTCAGTACCGAACTTAAATAAAAGCAATGGAATCTGATGGATTGTTTCTTCTTCCAGCTTAACTGGAACACTTTTACTGTGCCGTAAAAGTTTCCTTTTTACAGGAAAAAAGTTTATGCTTACAAACTCTACTGAGGGCACTTAAAACTCAAACGTTTACCGACTTGGGACATACTGAAAAGTAAATGTACTTCATCATTAGTTACGTGATTGTGCTATTTTTTCCACTGAATTCAGACCTATATGACCTGTGGCAAACTTATGAATATTTTAAATGTGTGTGTGTGTGTGTGTGTGTGTGCATATTTTCGATGGAATTACTTGTATTGTGGATTCAATTTATGTGACGTGATTCGCTGGTGAGTACATGGTGTTGATACTTTATTCATTGCTACACATTAGACATGTATATATAAACAGTATACACGTATATGTACCAATGTGTATTTCTCTGAATAAAGTAAAATATTATATATGCCTTCTCTGTTTTCACTACAGGTGTATTTCTCATTTAATATGCATCGATTCAAGATGATGACTGTGCCAATGAAGCACGTATTTTTGGGCCCGCATTTATTACCTACCCACCCACCTCACACATTTCTTTCGGGTATATGCATCATTTTCTTCAGCTAACTGATCTGGTTGCTTATAACACAATTCGGTCTATAACATGGTTGGGTTCTATGGCTCCCAACTACCGTGTTATAGCGGGGTCACACTATATATATGTAGGCAATGAATGAATTCAGCTGATTACAATATATGCCTCACAGCCTAAAAAATACAATCAAATTCTGTACATTAATGTATTGCCTGTTGATGCTGAACTGCTACTGCACAGAAATATAGTGTCTGCTTCAAAGTGAAGTTTTGAGTGAAATGAGCATAGTCAGTGGGATGTAACAAGGTGCAGTTTATTTATTGTAATTTGTTTCAGATACAGACTATACAGCCAATGAATGAGTTCAGGTGATTACAGTCTAAAAATAAAATAAAATTCTGTTTGTTCATGTATTAGTTGTTGACGCTAAACTGCTACTGCATGGAAACATTGTCCACTTCAAATTGCAATTTTAATTGAAATGAGCAAGAACACTGCATGTAATGGGAGACAATAAAGTCAGCTGCAGTTTTGATTGAATTGAAAAAGAACAGTGTGATCCTGCACTCAGTAGATTTTAAATGATGTGAGTGGTGTATACACATGATCCTGTACTCAGTAGAAGTTTAGATGATCTGATTGGTGTATACATATGCAGGGTTAGCATATTCAGTATGTCTTGGTGAATAACCTGTTTATAGACATTTGTAAAAATTTTGTTTACATAGTAAATATTTGCATTTATGTAGAATCAATATATGCTATGTGATCTGTATTAAGAATATAGTAATACTACAGAAAATGCACATAAACTTGTGACTGTTCATTCACCTTTAACTGAAATACCTAATATTAGAACAAGTTAAACATATAGGATTCTTAAGCTGCCAGCTGTTGCAATCAAGTTTTATAAATTAGCAGTTGTGAACAATTGTGCAGATAATGGATTTGGTTTCTATAGCATGAAGCATTGAATAAACTGACATACTTAACATAACAATATGTAGTCATCCATTTCTAAAACTTTCTATATGCCCACTGGGTTGTGTATCATACTATGACATCCATCTGTGGCGGTACATCTGTTTTTGATTCCAAATAATAACTTTGGTTCTAAATCATTGTACCAGTTCATCATACTTTAGAGATGGCTTACACCTGGTGTTAAGAAATAAAAACATATTGATTTTGGGTCAGTGGTCAAGGGCATCACAATCATAACAAATGGCATTGTTAGTAATGAAGATACCTCTTGATAGGATCAAAAGGTCAGAAGTCAAGGTCACAGTGACTCCAAGAAAAAAAAATGGTTTCCATGTACACAATAAGTTTAATTTAAGACTGAACCTTTACATAACTTTGTCAATGGCTTACACCTAGGGCAAAAAAACTTACTCAGGTTTTTGCGGTGAAAAGTCATAGGTCAGAGTCATTGTAACTAAAAAATAATTTGGCACATTAAGTTTACTTCTAGACTATGTGCCAATGGCGAACCTATGGATGGCTTGCATTCTATTGGACCAAGAAGGAAACATTTTTATTTTAGGGTCAAAATATCTAAGAACTAGCTAGTCAATTATAACACAAAGGAAAAATATTTTTTTGTGAAATAAATCTTTGATTTATAAACACCATATAATGGCTCCAAACTTTAGGAATGGGTTACTGATAGAGGAAGGAAATGAGCTACATTTGTTTTGTTAGATAGCTAAAGGGTCAAGGTCACAATGACCAAATAAACTTGACGGATTAAAAGTGGGGCAGTTGTATTATATACAGTTGACTCCTATGTTACTTTAAATCAGTTGTACAAGCTGTTAACTTTAAACACTCTTAATATTAGTGAAAAATCAAGCTAACTTCAAAATCCACAAGAAAACAATTTGCATTGCATGGTTGACTATTTTAGCATCATTTACTCTGAAGAGTGATCTAATGTGCTTGCCTTTGCCAATCACGGTTATCTCAGCTCTGTCTGCATTGATTTGAGTCTTGGGCTTTGCCAATATGGATGTGTGAGAAGCTGCCATTAGCTTCCTATGGGTCAATGGTTCTTACTGGGGTTTTCCCAGGTTCTTTTCCTCCACTAGTTAATACTGTTCACTATGTATAGCATATCTTGCACTGAAAAATGGCATTAAACCCAAAACAACAAGAACAAGGACAACATTCTGGAGCCAGTGATTGAATCTAGCACAATAACGATGACACCACTATGCCATGCAGGTCCTACAGTTATCTGTTTGAGGTATAAAGAGGAATACACTTGAAGTTTTCTTTAACAAAATTAGTTTACCATGACAACATATAATAATATAACATAATATAGACAGTATACAGTAATATAATATAATATAATATAATATAATATAATATGGTATTGTAATTTCTGCAAGGTATTGTGGGTAAAACTGATAGTCTTATACTAGTGTTTCTGTAATCATTAATTTTTTTGTGAAGCAGAACCAAATATCAGTCCTACCCATAATGTTTTGCAGAAAGTTACCCAGAATGACTTGCAGGAATTTCTTATTTGTACTGGAATTTCTGTGTTTTTCATTTAAATGTATTTTTTATTGCCATAAATGGATACAATTGGGGTCAGGCTACAAGTTCTCACAACTTAGAATAGTCCCTTTCCCTACAATCAGTATGAAATTTACATGGATAGTAGCAGTACATTAATTTGATTTTCATACAATTATAAGAAAAGAAACATGATTCATTAGACCAGAGACAGAGAGAGAGAGAGAGAGAGAGTGCAGTTAATACATTAATCAGTTAATAGCAAGGAATTAGGAAAATCATGTCTTTGCTCATTCATGTACACTATATATAATAGGACCTAAAACAGAGCAACATACTGGTTATTTGATTTGGTATCATTAACAAAGCTATTTGGAGTCTGTCTGATAGGTAGTCTGAGAACCAGTCAGTTAGAGAGCTGTCAGTGCCACTGCACTTTAGTTTATGTATTAGACCTTTATGCTGAAACCAATTAAATGCTTTAGCTACATCAAAAAAGACCACACATGCCATCCTTATTATGAAACTCACTCCATATAATATGGTACATACCTATGGGCTGAAATATTGT
The DNA here is from genome assembly GCA_016617855.1 of Megalonaias nervosa. Lineage (NCBI taxonomy): Eukaryota > Metazoa > Mollusca > Bivalvia > Unionida > Unionidae > Megalonaias > Megalonaias nervosa. The sequence continues at coordinate 218,447 of JAECUM010021243.1, read as the reverse complement.
AGAATTGTTGGGAAGAAAACCAGACTGATATTTGAAAATGAGATCACTTGTGTGCAGGTGGTTATATAAATGCTTAAATATAATTCTTTCCATAACTTTCCTACCACAATAATGAGATATGTAAGTTGAAGGATCAGAGGTACATACCTTTTTAACACTGGTATTACTTCCATGGTTTTCGATAAAGATGAGAACACTTTTGTAGCAGGGGACATATTGCTGATTAAAATTAAAATTAGCTGCAACAATTAATTGAACAGAGAAATCAAATTGCAAATACTCTGTAATTATGTAAAGTGTTTTGTGTCTTTGATATATGTTTGGAACAAGTCAAATAACTATTATTAACATTCACTGTAAAAGTCAGATGATGCAGATAACAGATTATTAGTTGTCACTGGTTCATGGAGATGATTTAGATTCTGAATTCTGAATGAATTCCCTACACTGTTCAACATAGAATTTGCAAATAACTATGTATGGCATGCATTTTCTATGTCATTACCACCAGCACATATTGGACTATCTCCCAAAAGTTTACAGTATAAATCATTGTGTCAATCACAACAATTATGTCTAATTCTGTTATGCAGAATGAATAATTTCCTGTTTCCAATGTAAAAATGGGTAGGCACTTGTGTCCTCTGTGTCTCTATTTTACTTCTGAAGATTGAATAGTTACTTTCACTTTTTAACGAATCTGGAAGTGAGCTCCAAACATGAATAGAAGAGTGTAAGAATGAGTTTCTGCTTATTTTGAGTCTGGCATTAATGCAATTAAAGTTATTCCTATTTCTAAGGTTACACCCATTTGTCTCACCAACCAGTGGTGATAATAGGCCAGCAAGATCAGAAGGAGAGACTTCCTCTAAAATTTTAGAAGGAAACATAGTTTATGCAACTTTCTTCTATCTGCCAAGGAAGACAAACCAGTTTCTTTATAAATTGTATGACATGAGACAATTCTAGTCAGTCCAGTTGCAATTCTCCCTGCTTCTAATTGTAGTTTTTCTAATCTGAGAGAGTTTTTGGCCAAACAACCATCCCATACAACATTAGTGTATTCTAATAAGGGAGGATGGATGTAATATATATCCTTTCTAACGTCTTTTGGCTAAATTTATATTTTAATGTTTTTAGGGGAGTTATCTCCTTTGAAGACAACATAAATATATATCATTATGTTTGTTCCATTTTCTTAGACTTCTGAAAAATGCACCAAGATGTTTGTGGAACTCAACAAAAGAGATGAGTTCATTTCTGAATTTTAGTTTAAGGAAAACTAGTTCAAGATTATGTGAAAATGACATTGCTCCAGTTTTGGTTGGATTAACATCAACTAACCACTTACTTGATCAGTCAACAAATCAGTGTTAGTATATTTTCTATTTCATAAGATCATTAGATGAATATGCCAGTGAACTATCGTAAGCAAAGAGCCTTATTGCACTCAAGAAGTCATCACTAACATCATTCATATACACTATATATAATAGGACCTAAAAACAGAGCAACATACTGGCTATTTGATTTGGTATCATTAACAAAGCTATTTGGAGTCTGTCTGATAGGTAGTCTGAGAACCAGTCAGTTAGAGAGCTGTCCATAACTTTCCTACCACAATAATGAGATAGATATGTAAGTTGAAGAATCAGAGGTACATACCTTTTTTAACGCTGGTATTATTACTTCCATGGTTTTCCATAAAGATGAGAACACTTTTGTAGCAGGAGACAATATTGAATTAAGGACACGCAGTGGTTTAACTATGGATACGATGGTTCCTTTGAGCATATGGTGACTTATTTTATCGATGCCACATGCTTTGTGGGTTGGTATAATGATGATTGCATCATAAATGTCTTGTTTGGTTATTAATATATTCAGTAATTTGTTACTGTATTTGTTTTCAAGCATACATGCAGACGACTGACAACTTTCACTGTTGCAAAAAGAAAGAATTAAGGATGCAGGTTTTTCAACATTGGAAAATGCTACATGCAGAGATCCATCCACATAAATGCTCCTTAATGGAGGTATTGATGTTGAATACTTTTCCTTAGCAAAGTGACACACAAGTTTCCAATAATCTTTTGAGTTTACATCAAGGGAATCAATATTCTCCAGGCTACTAATACATTTTTCCTTTGCTCTTTTTTCTTTTTTTCTAGTTATTGACTTTGTTATATAATTTTTTATACGTTCCACAATGACATAGCTTATTACCAGAAATAGCGACTTTTTTATGCAGTCGATCTTCCTGCATGTTCTGTGAATTGCAGTATCATACCAACATTTGTTCCTCATCCTAATGGTTACCATGTGAAATGGTATAAAATCTTTAGCAAATTGAATATACAGTGATGTCAATGTTGCAATGGTTTCATTCACATCGCTAAAAGCTCCTAATTTAGTTTTCCAGTCCAATATACAGTTATTAAATTTTTTGAAAGCCACTTTATTATAAAGCCATATTTCTCTCTTATTGATAGTGATATATTAATGATGCAGTCAAGTACTTAATAAGGATGCCTTGTGATCACTTACACTGGCATCGACAGCAATAGTTCCAGAATGAAGAACATCTATGGTTGGTGATATAATAATAGGACTTAACAGAGTTGTTCTTGTGGTTGGTTCAGTTATTATATTTTGCATATTATTCATTATTATTATCTCTCTGAGACCCTTTGACTCAGCATTGAGTAGGTCCTTCTCTAAATCACCTGTAATTATATTATCACAGATATTGAAACCCCGCTCAATGATGATACTTATCGAGTCCCAGCAGTGAGACAATGCAGAGGGGGTGGGGGCATTAGATTGATAATAATATGTATTTCACACCATGTACTCATATTTCTATCCCTGTCCCTTCAAGTTTAGATATCAATAGATCAGTACAAGGTTTGAAAATAAAATTTTCTGAAATATGGACCATTACACTTTCCCCTAAATTTGTTTGATCACACCTAATTGGTTTGTGATAACCATCTAACTTTATATCATTATTATTGATGTTTTTGTTATCCAGATGAGTCTCTGTAAGTGCAATAATATCAAAATCATTTATATTTGTAGCAATGAAACCTAATTTATATCGAACAGTCTAACATTTTAATTTATGAAAGATAACATACTGTCTGTTGATGATGTAATTGAAGTATTATAGCTGTAGGAATCAAATGAATCTAAATCTGATACAGATATTGGGCCTGGATTCAGCTCAATGACCCATGGTAATATAAGAATTAGAAACATCCATAATATACAAATATACAAATTTTGGATTTGCAAAAGTATTACACCTAAGATTGATTTTATCATATCTGTTAATACGACTGATACGTAGCAAAATCTTGGATAACTTGGCATTGCACTCTATGAATGGTAAAAGAAGAAGCCAGCTGAACATTATTATTCCAGCTTCTTTACCCAATGTAGTAAGGAGAATTATAAATACAGCATCAGTTCAGTTTATCCTTTTCTTACTTTGTACAGTTCTAGCTCAAATGAGGAAATGCCCAGTACTTATCCTATATGAAATATTTGAAAAGGACATAGTGTGAAATAAGATATAACATTAATGGTAAGATGGACTTTGCCTCATGCTTTAGCTCAATGGAATTCATTTCACAAAATTTAACATATACAATGTATACAATACAAGATGCCATGGTCTAAGGTAAAAGAAAGAAGAAATACAGAGTAGGATTAGCAGAAAGAAGGAAGAATGAATGCATAGGTAATAAAATGAGAGCAAAAACAAAAAGATATCTGAATTTATGAAAATTGAATTGTGATTATAATTCAGATGAGCAGTCTGCAGTGTCAATTATATAGGATTCAATTTTACTGATAATAAAATTTAAAACAAGAAAGAGATATGTAAAATGAGATTAATATGGCAATTAGGCAGTCTCACCAAAAGAGACTTAAAATGTCGTGAAAAACCTCCTGATTTTAGATTCAATCTCCATATTTTTTTATTCAATCTCCCTTCTTGGCTTTTGAAAAGTTGACAGGTATGATATTATAAACAAATTTAAAAAAAATAAAAATATACAAATAAACACAAGATAATATAGCTTGAAAAATATGACAAATTCAGATTCAGAACAGGATCGAGTAAGTAAATAGTTGAAGATAATGAAGGCAGATAAAAATAGATGAAATAAGCAACAATAAAATGAAAGACTTAAAGATTATATTACCATTTTTGAAGTCAAATCGTTGCTCAGGAATATTTGTCTTTTGCTTTATACTAATTATTTTCTTTGGCCGAGTTCAACATGGTTGCACGAATTCTTTAATTGTTATTGGTAAAATTTATATTGGTACATGAGTCCGTATATCTTTTAATTATTACCATGGACTAGATGAGTGTCCATTTCAGTCCCCTGGGAGGGAGTTGAAGTAAGGGCTTGCATGATGTCTTGGAGGACTGACACTTCATGTCTCTCTCCATCTGATGTTCCTTTGTAGAAGACTTTGCATCGAATGTCCAGAAGGTATCTATATTATTGGCTTTTTTTAATTGGAATAATTTCTGCATCAGTTTGTGTTGTTGGCAGAACCTCTGAAATGAAAGTTTTGAAAATACTTCCCTTTAGCTTTTTAAGATTTGCTTGAACCTTGGCCCTCATCTGAATGTTCTGAATTTGACGATTATCTGAGCCTTCCCATCTCTCACTTTCCCACAAAGATGAGTTCTGTCTAGATCCTCAGGATTGCAATCAATTTTTAAAAGTTATTGGAAAGTTGTGCATACAATAATGAGTTTCTTTTCCCGGTGTTGGGATCAGCTTTCCCTCGCACATTGTTTACACAAATATTATTTCTTCATGGGTACATGTACTGCTCAAGGTTGTCACATTTTTTTTCCTCCAAAGTACAAATTAAAGACTTGAGCTTAGAGATTTGCTTGTCCTTCTGTTCTGGTTTGTCATGCAAAAGGGGTCAAGGTTTGATGTACATGATTGTGTACATGTCTAGCCAATGCCTGATCGACAAAGTGTGTGAGCGATTTTTCAATGGCCTTTTCAATAGCCAGGTATAAGGTTTCAATAAATGCTGGCAATATTTTCTCTGGGAATTATGAACTCTGTAGACAGTCTCTCACAGCACTAATATCAAAATCTAAAGAAACACTTTTGCCAGAGAGATTCACGTTTATATTTGTCCTTTTTTTCAATATGAATACTGTCTAGTGAATTGTTCAGGCTACAGTCATTGTTATCACTGATAGCATGTTTATGATCAGACATGTACATACTGCATATGCATGTGCAAAGAATGAAATGTCCAAATGACCACTTAAATGAGAATATTAATAAAATTTTTGTCTCAGTTGATCTCAGTCATACATTATAAGCTTCTTCTCAGAATCTAAGAAGTAGACAGAATTACTTTTATTGCTGTTAAGACAATAGATTTTCACTGTCACTGCTTGCTAGTGTTCACCTAGATGCTGCCATGTTACGACTCTGTGTCTACCTAATCTACTATAAATTATACTTCTAACTAAAATTGGCATTAATTTAATACTTCTAACTAAAATTGACATTAATTTACCTGCTCCAAAAATAATTAAGCTCTGATGTTGTCAACGGTTTTAATTACCATTTTTAATTTCATTGTGTGTTTTCAGAAGATTGGAATAGTATACTGTTTAGACTATGCTGGAATAGAATCACTAACCAAACTATGTAAGAATATGTATTTTGACATTATCCATGTTCTATTTTTCAGCTTGAGGAGTTTTTTAAAACAGAACTGCTTGTTGAATGTGAGTTCATACAGGATCAGAAACAAGTTTTGATAAGAGGAACTTTGCAGAATGTGTCAAGGGCAGGGAATGAGTTTCAGGAGAAGGTGAGGAACAGAACAAGAAATGAGAGTGACAAGGAGGAAAGTGAAACAGCTTCTGATTTCATTTGAGTTTTTCCATTTAATCAAATCAATTTAATCTGTGCTTTTCTCTCTTCTAGATTATATGAATGATATTCATTCCTAACTTACTTTATAAGCAGACTACATATTGTTAGCTCATTTGTTATAAGAGCTCAGTTATATGGTCAAGTAAGTTGTCCTCACAGACCAATACTTTTATTTTTTATGTATCAATTTTCTGTATTAAATTAATTTTATGAAACTAAAAGCGTACCTGGGAAATTTTGTTATCCTGCAATAACTAATTAATTTTCTTAAATTATAGGTCAAAAAATGTTCCAAGGGTTATAGAATGCCCAAGTCACTGTGAGTGTTATCCTCACGGATTTGATATTCTCAATCCAATTTAATCATTACTTAATCTGACACTTCATGCATATAATTCCAACATTTTCATAAAAAGCTCAAATGTCCAAGCCCTTGTGAGTGTTATCCTCACTGACATGACATTCTAACTTCAATTCAACAATACCTAGCAAGTCATAAAAAATGATTGAAATGTTTGTTTTATAATTACATGTACTAGCTGTCAATGTCATTGTGACTGTTGTCATCACCAGCCTGAAACCCAATTTAATGCCATTTATATCAGTTGAGTTTAAATAAGTATTATGCTGTGGGTAAAGTGTAAAGTCAAGCAAGTGTTCTCTTTGCAGAGTATATATTTTACATCTTACAATCAAGTCATATTTTCTCTTCTGTAGTAAACTTTATTGCAGCTGAATATAAAAATAATAAATCTTGTATAATTTTCATTCATTGAAAGAGGCATTGTTACAATTGTCAGTTAATAGTGTGGTATTAATATATACCCTGATCTTGTGTGTAAGAAAATGGTACTAAAATACACCCTGATCTTGTGTGTAATAGTATGGTACTAATATACACCCTGGTCTTGTGTGTATTAGTATGGTACTAATATATACCCTGATCTTGTGTGTAATAGTATGGTACTAATATTTACCATGATCTTGTGTGTATTAGTATGGTACTAATATATACCCTGATCTTGTGTGTAATAGTATGGTACTAATGTACACAGGGTGGTCCTGTGTGTAATAGTATGGTACTAATGTACACAGGGTGGTCTTGTGTGTAATAGTATGGTACTAATATACACCCTGGTCTTGTGTGTAATAGTATGGTACTACTATACACCCTGATCTTGTGTGTAACAGTATGGTACTAATGTACACCTGATCTTGTGTGTAATAGTATGGTACTAATGTACGCCCTGGTCCTGTGTGTAATAGTATGGTACTAATGTACACCCTGGTCTTGTGTGTAATAGTATGGTATTAATGTACACCCTGGTCTTGTGTGTAACAGTATGGTACTAATGTACACCCTGATCTTGTGTGTAATAGTATGGTACTAATATACACTCTGATCTTGTGTGTAATAGTATGGTACTAATAAACACCCTGATCTTGTGTGTACTAATATGGTACTAATATATACCCTGATCTTGTGTGTAATAGTATGGTCCTAATATACACCCTGATCTTGTGTGTAATAGTATGGTACTAATATATACCCTGGTCTTGTGTGTAATAAAATGGTACTAATATATACCCTTGTCTTGTGTGTAATAGTATGGTACTAATATACACTCTGATCTTGTGTGTAATAGTATGGTACTAATATACACCCTGATCTTGTGTGTTGTAATATGGTACTAATATTTACCCTGATCTTGTGTGTAATAATATGGTATGTATATTTACCCTGATCTTGTGTGTAATAGTATGGTACTAATATATACCCTGATCTCGTGTGTAATAGTATGTTACTAATATTTACCTGATCCTGTGTGTAATAGTATGGTACTAATATATACCCTGATTTTGTATGTAGTAGTATGGTACTAATATTTACCCTGATATTGTGTGTAATAGATTGGTACTAATATTTACCCTGGTCTTGTGTGTAATAGTATGGTATAATATATACCTTGGTCTTGTGTAATAGTATGGTACCAGCATATACCCTGGTTTTGTGTGTAATAGTATGGTACTAACATATACCCTGGTCTTGTGTGTAGTAGCATGGTACTAATATACACCTTGATCTTGTGTGTAATAGTATGGTACTAACATACACCCTGATCTTGTGTGTAATAAAATGGTACTAATATACACCCTGATCTTGTGTGTAATAGTATGGTACTAATATTTACTGTGATCTTGTGTGTAATAGTATGGTATTAATGTACACCCTGGTCTTGTGTGTAATAGTATGGTACTAATGTACACCCTGGTCTTGTGTGTAATAGTATGGTACTAATGTACACCCTGATCTTGTGTGTAATAGTATGGTGCTAATGTACACTCTGATCTTGTGTGTAATAGTATGGTGCTAATGTACATCCTGATCTTGTGTGTAATAGTATGGTACTAATGTACACCCTGATCTTGTGTGTACTAGTATGGTACTAATATACACCCTGATCTTGTGTGTAGTAGTATGGTACTAATATACACCATGATCTTGTGTGTACTAATATACACCCTGATCTTGTGTGCAATAGTATGGTACTAATATACACCCTGATCTTGTTTGTAATAGTATGGTACTAATATTATAGACCACAGGGGTCTGTTCTTGGACCTGTTCTCTTCATTCTATACACTCAGCCACTCTCAAGTGTCATAGATCATCATCCAGTGTCTCACCAGTTAAACAGTGATGACACCAAAATATACAAATCTCAATAACTACTCCAGAAACTTCAAAACGTTTAAAACACATCTGCTCGGATCATCTTAGAGTACCACGATCAGAGCACACCTTCCTCCTGCTCTGTACCCTACACTGGCTACCCATTAGATCCAGAATCAAACATAAAATCTGTTCTCTGTGCTTCGTTTCACCGACAGGCTTCAGTCCATCATACCGATCCGACCTCACCCATGTGTACACACCAGCAAGATACTTACGCTCCTCTTCTGATACTCATATTCTCATTATTCCCACTATGAAAATGAAGTCATATGGACAACGTTCTTTTGCATACCAGGGCCCAGCAACGTGGAATGAATTGCCTTCTGAACTTAGGCACAGAGACACAGTGATCTCATTCAAGAGTGCTCATAAACTCGTTTATTTTGATTGCAAGAACAGACTTAAAGACCTAATACTGTTTCCTTACCTTAAATATTTTCAGCATGTTTTTCTGTTTTCTAATTTCATGGCATGTGTTTTTTGTAATCATATCATTATATATGTTTGTTTTTTTATGTTTTAAGTGTTGTCCAATGCTGTTCGAGCTTCTAAAGATTAGGCGCTGTACAAAGTCCTCATTATTATTATTACTAACAGATGTGTGACTGTTATGTCATTAGTGGCTCATTATCAGTTTGAAACTGGCCTATAATTCCAGGATCTGGACACATCTGGTCCACTGCTGGCATGCTGCTAGGGTCTTTATAGGTCATTAGGTCATAGGTACACTTGGTTTACATTTAAAGCCCCATGGGATGGAATGCCCAGTTGAAACCTTTGAAAGAGTGTGGTTAAGTATCCATAATAGAACTCCTGCAGTTATTATTAGGCTTGATGTCAAGATCATACCTCTCTTTCCTAAAACTTTTCAACTCAGGTTGGGTTTTTCTATACAGATAGATCAAGTCAAATGCAAGGATTTTGGATTTGTTGAGTTTGTTTCATGTGTTGCCAATTTAATTGGCAGGTTAAATGTGCAGCAGACAGACAGTATATTGACAGTGTACCATATAAATATTGGTGCTTAGTCTCTTCTCAGTGGATGTGGTTTGATCAGTTACAAGTGATCACATGTGGTTAATTATTGATAAATGTAATTAAACTTATATAATTATAAGACTTTATTTTAAAAACTCTAAAAATCCTAAATGTGTGCAAGAGGATCAGGTTTTTCTGTGTCCCAAGATTTATATGCATTTAAAAATTGTAGCATTTTTGGTGTCCCAACACTTATTAGTGTAAAAGTAAGTCCAGACATAATTGGCAAGATTGCCATAATGCACAGGGCATTGACCATGTCAGTAAACCATTATAAACTACTGTGACTGGTTTTATGTTTTTATTTTGCATGTGTATATTTTCCGATTTTTCCAACATGAAATAAAATAAAGGTAAATGAAAACTTGAATAATTCACAAAGCGCTTCAAGTTTACCAGGCAATATAGTGTACAGAACAGTACATTAAAGTGCAGACTGTATATCCTTGTTTATTACCATTTATACTAGATACAGATTTTGCTTTATTTATCATCTTTACAAAATCTCATTATTCCAAATCACATTTTGAAAAGACATGAATTGCTGTTTTATTTATTTTGACCCACACACTCAAGAGTTACCATTTTTCAGATATAAGAGATCCAACAAAGTGCTGTAAATAATATGAAATGACACACATCTTTAATTATACAAGTCAAATAAACAGCATTCAGTATATTCACATAATTGACCTTCATTGATACATTTTGGTTTTGTATTTCAGCTTACTGCAACACAATTTTGTAACTTTCAAGACAGTATTCATTCTACCTTTGATTTTGGACAGCTGATTGTCTTGGTGTTTCCTTTTGTTTATAATTGGCAGATTTGTCTTACGTTTTCTGACAGGAGACGAGGTAATTGTTTGAACCATGAAACTCACTTGTGAAAAGGGGGATTTTTGTCTGGCAGCAGTGCCCATAACCATTTGTTTTAAAACATTAATCAACACAAATTAACTGTTGTAAAATCTAAAGTTGGTTGAGCAGGATGAGATTCCCAGCTTAATAGCAATGCTAAATTGTTTTACTCCCCAAAATTATGTTGGACTGACTAACCATTGACTGTCATTGTCAATCAGTTAAGGTATGAACACTTGCTCTTGCTCGATTGAGTAGCACAGTTACTGTAGCTGAGTAAAACAGGCATTTATTTATGGTCATTTACATGAAAGCAAATTACATCGGAGCATTTAAGGTAATACAATTAGTTTCAAAGCATTATGTTTGGAACTTCTTTATTGTATTTTGGAGGTGTTATTTAAGTTTGGAGTAATTGTACCTATAATTCAGATCCAAGGGATGTACTTCATTTAGTGCAAGTCAAAATCTTCATTGTACATGCGGTGATGCCGTGATGTAAACATGCTAACTAAATGTGAGTTGAACCAAATGCTATTGTTGTTCGTTCTTGCCATACTGGGAGCACAGTTTTAATGAGCCAGGTATTTACATTTTAAGTATGAAATAAAAGTGTAATTACTGATCCATTGATACAATATTCAAATGCAATAAAGCTTAATCAAACAATAATAAACTGAAGATAAAAGGGATAGGTTACTGTTGTAAATGCTTATGGCAATTCACTAATGCTCAACTCTTGTCATCAATCAAATTGTACACATTTCTGAAGTGGGTAGAAATGAGAAGGAAACAGGAAAATTAAATATATTTATTGACTTTTCAAACAACTTATCAATTTATACAATTTCCATGTAAATAATTCATTATGATAATCCCTTAACAACCATGATCACTTTTAAAAAAAATGTCATTATGATTGAGAAAATACATTGATCGATTTGTAGAAAAAAATGTTGAAGGTGTCTCAAGACTTATAGTACATGAAAAAATGTTTTAATTTTGTGTCCCAACATTTATAGGTCATAAAAAAAATACTGTTGAAAATAATTTAGGGTGTCCGAAGACTTTTAATGTCCCAAGACTTACAGTTATTAAGGTAAGCCAGATGAGCAATTTTGGCCATTTGTTTAAGTGTTTTCACATTAATTCTATTTGTGTCACAGAGTTGCATGCCATATTACTCTCTGGATTAATTTTATTTTATTTTCTGTTTGTGTTCTTTTTATTATGCTAATTTTATCCCCCTGTTAGATCGTGATGTAAAAAACCCCACAATTCTTTCTCCTGCATGTATTAAGAGGCAATTAATGGAGGCAGGAGCTGCAGTGGATCAGTGGTTAGTGTGCTAGTCTCCTGATCAAAATGTTATGTGTTCAAATCCTGTTGTCAGATCAACTAGTTGGCTACTGTAGTGTACCCTTGCCTTGGTAAAAAACACTACTCCAATTCCCTCAGCAGTTAATAACCAACTTGAGTTGCCGTGCCATGAAAAACACACCAGTCCATATTGATTTTACATATTTTACTATAACCTAACAAAAATAATTCTGAAAATAAAGTATGATTAATCTGTGTAGGTCTCACATGTAATGAGACCCTTCCAAGCTCTTAATGACATGAACCTATTTACCAATTTTGTTATCAATTTCACATGAAAAAATAGTTCTCATTCATTTAAATTTGATCAAAGTTGGATCAGAAAATATGACTTCCAGAGTGGGCAAGCATGCATCTCAATCATTATCGAAATTGTCCAAAACTTGAAACCATATAGTTAATAGTATCATTTATGCATTTCAGATTAGACTTTGAGAAATAAATTTTGTTGGATAGATACCAAGAACACACACACACACACACACACACACACACACACACACATGGCCTACATGACTATACTTACGTTTTCTGTCATAAAATTATTTCTTTACATCTCATATATATATATATATGAGATGTAAAAAAATATTTTATGACAGTAAACGCAAGAAAAGTCATGTAGGCCAAACCTCTACCCTCAGTTAGGCACAAAGGTCAAGCACACAGTACAAATTAAATATATATAGCAGGTGAAGAAAAGCTATAAATGCTATAGCTGTAGCACATATCTATTTTGTTAAGACTTTGAAATTAAGAAAAAAAATGTAAATTTAAGAACTAGAAACCAACTTTTTAAATTCAGCCAGGAGTCATTCTTGCCTTGATGTCTTGAGTATATATCAATAACTGTTGACTATGATTGGATTATCGCACCATTTTATTTTAATTTTAATTACATACTATGATATAGAAATCTACGTGATATAATGAAGTAAATGAGAGTTTTATGAAACTAGTTTCTCAATATATTCCTTGAAAACATATTCCTTTTTTTGCCGAATTAAATTCCAAGAAGATTAATTTAAATATTTGAGAAAGAACAAGCATTAAAAAAGAACATATACATAAGCAAGTTTCAAATAGCAAATTTCATTGGTACTTAAGCAAGTTTTTATAATTGAATGATAGGTTTAGTTTCAATCCAAATAACAAGACTGTTTACATTTTTGCAATAAAGTTATTATTTATGCACATACGAAATTTGATATTTTTTTATTAGCTGAAACAAAGAAGCAGCAGTTATTAACTTTTGGGGAGGAGTAGTTGATTATACTGTAAGCAGAAGATGATGTTAACAATGCAGACATTTCAAATAATTTGTAAGTTATACTCAGTTATAATAAAACTTACTCAAAATGGGAACAATACAGTAAAAATTAAATTATTTAGACCCTTTTTGCTTGAAAAAAGCCACTCCAGCATCATACTCATCATCTTCAAAAGTACACGATTTGCAGAAATTCAGTGATTTCAGAGACCAAGATTTACAATCTTTTACAGACATATTAATACTCTTTTTTGATACCATTTACAACTGTCAGAGAACTGAATGATATCGTTTTTACTTTCCTATTTACATGTACCACAAGGAAATCCAGCTATTTATATCAATTCTGTAAAGAACATAGCCATCTGAAGAAACAGTTGCAGATGTTTGTCATTTTTATACCAAAGTCCAAGAATTGTGTTTGGTAAAACACAATAAACAAGACCGTGAGGTACTGGTAATTAAAAGTTGACATGAAAAACAATATCAGTATTTCACAAAATATTTACCTTTAACTACCCATCTAGTTGAGGTCAGTAAGGACATTTTTATTTTCTTGATCATAATGTTGTACTATAATGTTTTTAAATCAAAGCACCAAATTATCTTGCTGTAAACATGAAAGAATAATTGCTCTTTTTTAATATATTTAATTAAGTTCTTTGCTTTTGTTGTCCAGAGAAAGTGGATCAATTAAGAATGGATTAAACAAACATAGTCAATATACATGTACCTATTTACCCTAACAGTATTCACTATAAATTGTGTTTTTATATTTTATTAAAGTATGTGATCATTATTTATTGAATTTATCAATTAGGAATGGATTAATGGAACAGTCATTAAATCGGATTAAATCGGATATACCTAAAAGCAATGTCAAATAACATGGATATATATACCTTTATTTTTGCACAGCCACACTTGTTTGATTTTATTTTCATTTCATTCGTTCATTCTAAATCCATATACTCTGTTATATAACTAGTATTAAATTATCAAAGCGACGAATTATGCTTACTCAACCAGTGATACATTATGAAATGTATGATATCATTGAAGTTCTTTTCGGTGTTTCAATATGTTCCTGTATTTCAGTACATTTTGGTGTTGTGTTGACCACTTTTGTGCAATTTTCTTTGGTCGAGTAAACAATATTTTAAAAAGTGAAATGTGTGAACAAAACATATCTTGAACAAGAATGCACTGCCACTTTCTGGCCACTCATTTAGACAAATTCTTTCATAATAGGGAATAGGAATCTACTTTTCCTTACATCTATCTTTGATCCATCTCTTTACTTAACTTCTTCTGGGAAGCTGCTGACGTCCTCTGTTGTAATGGCCACATTCCAATATACTTGCAAAGTAATCCAGAATTGGAAGCAGATACGGAACACTTCAGACTATCTGTGGATCAATCATACAAATGGTCATTTAGAAAACATGGCTGATCCATAACACTTATTTCCAAAGGTACTCCAGAAAACTGATGGAGGATACAGTACCAGACACATTGGCAATTCCTAAACGTATGATTCTTGCAAAGATGCCAATGGGGGAACCAAAAAAAGAGTCCTTAGCAACTTCAGTGCCTATCCAGTGAATGAAAAGCTGAATAAATGCCATATATAATGAGCTAAAGCATGTCATGCTATGAGGAGAGGGGGAGAGAACCATAACAAGATAACCGGGTTGGATTTTCGGATTTATAACAGAACACTTTTGATGGCGATACAAATACAATGTTTATTGATGACTGACTTGAATGGAAAAGAATTCTGATTAATACATACGTGTATAAGATCTAAATATTGGGCAAAATTAACAAAATCCACACGAACCTAATAATGCAACATAAATGTGAATGCAAATAAATGATCATACACAGTAAAAAGAAAAAGGTTAATGATTCACAGTAAATTCACATGACAAAAAAAATGATGTGTTTTTCTCAATAGTAAAAATGATGTGCTTTACTCATATAGTAAAATGTATTCATATAGTAAAATGTATTCACTCAAACAGTGAAAAATGAGGTACTTTACTGAAACAGTAAAATGATGAAAACAAAGGGACAGATATACAAAATATCTTTAGTCCCAAAACACTGGGTATAACAAACCCCAAAATTAGCCCACGACTAAAAGATTACATGCATGGAGTAACACAAAACACTCCGTCACTAGCACACTTGGCCACCAGTCACACTGGTCAGTCAAGCAGCCAGCATTATGGTAGTCACTGACCACCATTCAGTTCCTTGGTCAATAAAGCAATCAGTGCCCACCAATTTGGTCAGCAATGCCCGATCACCTGCTACTCGACTAGCAACACACCGTTCACTCAGCTCTACGGCTGCTATGGTCAACTTCTATGGTTAGCTCTACAGCTGGTACCTCGTAGACTCCGATCAGCTGAAAATACATCTAACTCCGTGTACTATGCATGACACGTAATGACATTATATATGGTAAGCTATACAAATCACAACATTACAAAGCAATAAACAGGTTCAGAAGTGAACCTACCCGTGTCCGATAAGAGTCCTACGGTACTAAACATTTCTTAAAAATGCAACTTTATATTGCTAATATAAATCTCTTGCTAAGTCACAAACAAGAATAGAAAATATTTGCATTATACTGCGTAAGCCAAAGCTACATAGAAAATATATAAAAATAAACGTGGCAGTACAATAGTTATAACTTATACACAAGAAATTAATAAATAACTCATACCTCTACAGTTGGAGATGTGCAAGTCCTTAAGTAGGCTGCTCACTGACAAGACGTTCTGTAATCTTTACAGATTTAGTCTTATGGTGAGGCATTTATACACAGACGATGCAGCCCTACATCATCTGTGCACTGGAAGTATTCAGTTTTTCCCATCAAAAGCATTTCGCACGTGCAGCATAGGATGAACCGAACTCACTGTTTCGAAATATTGTACAATATACATAAATCACCCTCGGGTATCATTGTACACAAAAGACGAAACCCGAGTACATGTATTTAATAAATAAAGGGATTTATACAATTCCATGACATAGTTCTGTTGTCTCTAGGTCAGGCTGTAGTGCTGCTGTTAAATTATTATGGCTTATTGCATGAAAAGTTGTTAGCAAAAGTTAAAGTTGCAGTATCAGACTGAAGAAAATGGGTGAGTTGGTTATGACCCTAGCAGAAAGTTTAAACACATTAGCCAAAACATTCTCAAAATCTCTTCACAAGACAACGATTCTGAAAACTTCCTCCATGTCCATAGTCCTGAAAGAAGAAGTTCCTTTACATTTCATTTCAAACCTGTTAATGCCTTAAATTACATTAAGCCTTTCACTCTCGGACAACTACAAGATTTTCTTGATTGAATCCATGATACTTCAGCTGTTCCAAATGATATCCACTATCAACTTTTGAAATACTTACCTGACACAATTCACATAATGCTACTAAACATTTTTAATTAAATATTTCATGGTGGGAAGCAAGATTGTTATCAAATCATATAATTGTATTTGAACAACCATGACAAAAGTGATAAATGACAGACTCCTCTAAAATCTTGAATCCAGAAAACTATTATCCAATTTCTGATGTGGATTTGAGAAGCAGAATAGGCTATTTAGTCATACTTGAAACATTTATTAGAAAAGAAATCATATACAATTAACATTTAATAACCATCTTTTTTGAACTAGAGAAAGTTTTTATGACATCACACAGAAGTACATTTTAATGAATGACATAGTTGTAAAGGGTCTGTTTACCTGTCGTTATATGCAAGTTTTTGAATGATAGAGATTTCACAGTTAAGGTAGGCTTGACCCTTTCTGAGAGCTATCCTTATTATTTTGGTGTACCTCAAGGCGGGGTTTTCATGCCTAAACTTCGTTATCATGTATCAGCTTGTATTCAGGAACTTAAAATTCATCTGGGGCAATTTAGAACTTCTCTTAATGAGGCAAATGACCTATCACCTTCTCTCAGATGAACAAAACAGGCTATTCAGTATACCACCAAACTATCATTTATTGCATCTAATCTTGCATTTGATGCATCCTTTGGGCCAAATACTAAACATTTTGGACATACATAAATTCCACCACTTTTGTTATCACAAATAACATTCGATCTTTGCCAGTTCAAAAAGACATCTACCAATCATCTTATTTCTCAGAGTAAATTCAATGAAATCAAAGCCTCCTATTAAACTTTTTATGCACATGTATACATTACCCAGTATGATGGATAGAAAAGACATCTAATAATCTACTGAAGTCATTATTTGCCTTGAAATATCAGCTGTTTCATGTGCAGTGATTGGAATCTGTTTTTGGATTCACTTACCTTTTGACAAATGTTTTTATCACACTGACATTACATGCTTAGAATTTATCGACAAAACATGTTCTTATGTATGCAAAGTGTTTGTGTTTATTATGCAATTGTCTTCCAGACCTTCCTTATCATAACTTAACTTAACTCCTTGGAACTTTCCGGCAACATATAAATAAACATTACTTACTTACTTAGACTTAGACTTAGTTCCTCCTGCGTCGTTCGGCGCATTGGGCAGTGAGTGCTCTCCATCGAGGTCGATCAGTCGCAATGGTCTCAGCGTCATCCAATGATATGCCCAGCGCTCTCAGATCTTCGATAAAGGTGCGTTGCCATGTAGTTCGGGGGCGGCCTTGTTTCCATCTTCCCCGTGGCATCCACAATATGGCGTTTCTTGGATGCCGTGAGATTGGTTGCCGGAGTACATGGCCAGCAAAACGTAGCTGGCGCTCTGTCACAATGTCGTTGAGAGGGCAGGTGCCTGTTCGCTGGTGGATCTCTTCATTTGTGATGCGATCCTTGTAAGAGACTTGCAGGATTCGGCGCAACCATTGCTGTTGGGTGACGTTAAGCCTCCTTGCAATCCGGGCCGACGTCTTCCACGTTTCACATGCATAGGTTGCAGTCGGAACGACGATGGTATTGAATAGTCGAATTTTCATTAATACACTGATTTGCGCATTGGCCCAGATTGGTCGAAGCTGTTGAAAGACTGCCCCTGCCTTCCCTATTCTGCAAGCGACATCGTGGTCGGCGTTGCCATCGTTGGCTAGGGTGCTGCCTAGGTAGGTGAATTTCTCTACCTCCTCAAGTTGTTGCTGACCAATCTTCATGGCGTCCCTTGCTGTGGTATATCCGGTCCTCATGATCTTTGTCTTATTCCCACTTATCATAAGTCCAACTCAGGCCACTTCGCGTTCCAGGCTCAATGTCATTTCTTGCGCTTTTTTATTCGTGGCGCCAAGGAGTGCAATGTCATCTGCAAAGTCAAAGTCAGTTAGCCGGTTTGGTTTCAGCCATGGAATTCCAAAATCATCTCGGTCCATGGTCTTCTTCATAACGAAGTCGATCACTATAAGGAAGAGGAAAGGAGACAGAATACATCCCTGTCTCACGCCAGTTTCGATGGCAAAGAAGTCTGTGGTGCTGTCTTCTGTCCTGACACAGCAGCTTGAGTCGAGGTAGAGGTTTCTAAAGACCTCAACGAATCACTCCAGGATGCCGTACAACCTCGCTATGCTCCAAAGCGACTCCCGATGTATGCTGTCAAAGGCCTTGGTAAAATTGACATAGTTGATAGTGAGCCGCTGTTGGTGTTCCAGGCTCTGCTCGATGATGTTTATCAGGACGAATATTTGTTCATTGCACGATCGGCTGCGACGAAAGCCAGCCTGTTCTTCTCGGAGCTTCGCGTCCACAGCTTCCTTTAGTCGCCGTAGCAGGACAATGTTAAACACTTTGCCAGGGACTGAGAGGAGTGTGATTCCTCGCCAGTTGGTACAGTCCGCCAGGTTTCCTTTCTTTGGAAGTTTGACGATGACTCCCTTGCGCCACTCTTCGGGTACTCGTGTCGTCAACCAACATGAGTTTAGAATATCTGTCAGTTCGTTGACGAGACACTGTCCACCGTGTTTGAGCATTTCTGCAGACACCATATCCAGGCCAGGCGCTTTGTTATTCTTTAGGAGCCATACCGCCATCTCAGTCTCTGCTGTTGATATTTCTTCTGTCTGCACGGCCAGGTTGTTTGCTGGGTTGGGTGGATCAGAAGTGAAGGTAGTTTCTGGGGTAGGCTGATTTAGTGTTTCCTTGAAGTGCTCAACCCATCGAGCATCTTGTTCTTCTTTGGTTAGACACGGCTTTCCACTTTTGTCCTTGATAGGGGCTCCGTGTCCACTCTTCGCTCCGGTGAGGTCGCGAACGATGCAGTAGAGTGTCTTTGTGTCATTTTTCTCAGCCGCTTCCTGTGCTTCTTGGCTCTTCTGGTCTAGCCACTTTCGCTTGTCTCGCCTACAGCTTCTCTTCACTTTCCGATCTGATTCTCGATAGGCCTCCGATGCCTGCAGTTGTAATAAACATTACAAAATGTAAATACTTTTCTTCCAATTCTACATTCTACATTCTGCATATATAAAAACAAATTACATTAACATAGTAAAATACAAATGCCGAATTGTAGAATCATAATATCTACTTTAATTTTATAATAAAATAAACTAACTAATTAACATACAAAAATACACTAAAATATGAACATTACTTTAAATTAAAATCAATACCTATTATCTCCCTTTACTTAACACTACTTATCTCCCTTTAAACAACTTATAATAATACTACTCTTTAAAAAACAATAAGACAAAAAATTTATTTATATAATTAACATATACTATAAATAAACTTTATCTCTATTACTTAAACAACTAAATCTATAAAACTCTATACAAAAAATTACATAAAACCAAAAAATAATTTAAATAAACTATAAATATCTCCTACATACCACGCATGACAATACATATATATAAATATACATATACATAAAAACTAAAATCAAAACATAAACAATCACGAAACATTCGTGATTCTACATAATATAATAAAAAGAAAAACAAAACAAAATCAGACACTGATGGCTGATACAAAAATGCATAAAGTTAAAACAGCATAGAACGATTGTGTGTTTGTTTCTTTCCATAACTAAAAAGCTTATCCCTAAACAAAAAAAAGTGTGTGCTTGTCTACCCTCCGTACGAAACAGTGGCTGATTTTTTATAGTTGCTGTTTTTAGTACTGGTGATTGACTGATGGCTTTTGTATAGAGAGCAGTTAGGTTTAATGAGTGTATTAAAGCGGGTGCTATTTATAGTAATGAGTGTGTAACACTTTGAACGAAGGACATTGATGTTGACGGGAAGCACGAACACGAATGACGTCATATTTGTGACGTCATGCGCATGCGCTATAAAATTTGGCGCATGGAAAATCTAAATGAAAAATGTGATTCGCGTTCGTGTTCAGTTGGACAAGAAGATCTAAAAGCGTCAGCATCAATGTCATTCGTGAGAAGTGTAAGAACTGAGCGACATGTTAATAGATGAAACAGCCCCAGTTCACGTGGCTGTTTGTGTATATGTGTTTGGGGGTTGTCCACAAGCTTCAAACACATATACACAAACATGCCACATGAACACATGGCATTTGTTTGTATATATGGCCTACATGTATATAAGTTAGTTGTATATCAGTAATATGGTAGAAGCCAGCAGCCATTAGCTGTATAAAACAGTAGCTGATAAAATTGTAGTTACTGATGTTATTACGGCTGATAGCTGATGGCTGATGTGTTGAGAGCAGTTAGGTTTAATAACTGTATTAAAGCTGGTGCTATTTATAGTAATGAGGTCGTTACACTTTGATGAATGACAATGATGTTGACGGGAAGCACGAATATGAACACGAATGACGTCATATTTGTGACGTCATGCACATGCGCTATAAAATTTGGTGCATGGAAAATCTAAATGAAAAATGTGATTCGCCTTCGTGTTCGGCTCGACAAGAAGATCTAAAAGCGTCAACATCAATGTCATTCGTGAGAAGTGTAAGGACTGAGCGACATGTTAATGGAAGAAACAGCCCCAGTTCACGTGGCTGTTTGTGTATATGTGTTTGGGGGTTGTCCCCATGCCCCAAACACATATACACAAACATGCCACGTGATGCCATATGCCTGTTAGACATTAACATGGAGCGAAGGACTGAAACGAACACAAGTTTTTGGTAGTGTAAGAGATAGTCTATTTTGTGAGATTTTATCTCCTTCTCTTACATTTTAAGATAACATTGGGTGTTTGAATAGTCAGTATGATATAATGGATGGTATAGTAGGTGTAATGGATAGTATTTTTGTGGCGTAAGGGATAGATATTTTGGGAGCTTTCATCTCCTTCTCTTACATTCTAAGCAAACACATGGCATTTGTTTGTAAGGGTATGTATGTATATATGGCCTACATGTATATAAGTTAGTTATATATAAGTAATATGGTAGAAGCCAGCAGCCATTAGCTGTATAAAACAGTGGCTGATAAAATTGTAGTTACTGATGTTATTATGGCTGATGGCTGATGGCTGATGTGTTGAGAGCAGTTAGGTTTAATAATTGTATTAAAGCTGGTGCTATTTATAGTAATGAAGTCGTTACACTTTGATGAATGACAATGATGTTGACGGGAAGCACGAATATGAACACGAATGACGTCATATTTGTGACATCATGCGCATGCGCTATAAAATTTGGTGCATGGAAAATCTAAATGAAAAACGTGATTCGTGTTCTTTTTCGGCTCTTGCCATTATTCCCCTAGCGTTGAGTAAAGTGACGTCATTGAAGCTGGAAAGTTTGAGACTATAAATATAGACTTGGGTTTTCCACAGGTTGTGGCTATAAATAGATACTAGGTTAGTTCATAGGACTTTCCTACAAGATGAGATTGTAAATAGATAGTGGGGTTTTCCTTAGGAATTTACCACAAGTTGTAGCTAAAAATAAATACTAGGTTTTTCCAAAAAGGAATTTCCTACCAGTGGTGACTATAAATAGATACTAGCGTTTTAACACATAGTATTTTTGGTAGTGTAAGAGATAGCCTATTTTGTGAGATTTTATCTCCTTCTCTTACATTTTAAGATAACACAGGGCGTTTGGATAGTGAGAATGATATAATGGATGGTATAGTGGGTGTAATGGATAGTATTTTGGGGGTGTTTGGGATAGATATTTTGTGAGCTTTCATCTCCTTCTCTTACATTCTAAGCGAGCACAAGACATTTTGGATAGTGAGTATGATATGTTGGATAGCATAGTGGTGTGATGGATAATATTTTTGTGGTATAAAGGATAGACTATTTTGTGAAATTTCATCTTCTTCTCTTACATTCTAAGCTAATGCATAACGTTAGGAGTTTGTGTGTGTGTATGTGTTGGTCTTTGTTTGTCCCTATTAAACTCCCTTTTAATGTCCAGACCGTCAAAAAAAGCAAGACCAGTGTCAAAAGAGACAAAAGTCAGGATACCTGTTATCATTGTCAAGAGAAAGGACATTGGTCTTCAGACTGCCCTAAGAAACAACAAGAGCATGAGGAAGAAGAAGAGGTGCCCTCAGCAAAAGAAGAACACCGGCATGTCCAGAGAGAGAGAAGAAAGAGAAGAAAAGAAGGTGAGAAAAAGGTGAGGAAGAAGAGGAGGAGAAAAAGACTGTGACAGTGAAGAAATTCAGAAAACAGAGAGAGTGAACAAAAAAGACAGAAGAAGTCTATGAATGTTTTAAAGTTGTGTTGTGTTGTGACATTGGATTGTAAAATTTGTACCAGAATAGCCCAGACAGAAAAAAGCTTAAGTGTTTCCTAGTTTTGATTTTTTAGAACGATAAAGGGCCAACACTCACGCACTCACACACGTACATCATGAGCTAAAAAAGGGATTTTGAGTTTTCATTGATTGAGGCAAAATGAATACTAACCACTCACTCCATTATTGATGTGTGTGTGTGTGTGTGTGTGTGTGTGTGTGTGTGTGTGTGTGTGTGTGTGTGTGTGTGTGTGTGTGTGTGTGTGTGTGTGTGTGTGAATGCATTCACGTACGTTTGTGTGGATAGTAGATATGGTGTTTTTTCTTCTCTTCCTTCGTTTGTGTGAATAGTAGAGTGTGTGTTTTATGCGTTCGCGTACGTTTGTGTGGATAGTATATATGGTGTGTGTTTCGTATGCATTCGCGTATGTTTGTGTGGATAGTATAGTGTGTTGTATGCATTCGCGTTCGTTTGTGTGGATAGTATAGTGTTTTTTTCTTCTCTTCCCGTTTTGTGTGGATAGTATAATGTGTGTGTGTGTGTGTTTTATGCGTTCACATTCGTTTGTGTGGATAGTAAATATGGTATGTGTTTTCTTCTCTTCCCGTTTGTGTGGATAGTATATATATGTGTGTGTTTTATGCATTTGCGTTCATTTGTGTGGATAGTAAATATGTTATATTTTATGCATTCTCGTTCGTTTGTGTGGATAGTAGATATGGGTGTGTTTTATGCGTTCTCGTTCGTTTGTGTGGATAGTATAGTATGTTTTATGCGTTCTCGTTTGCTTGTGTGGATAGTAGATATGGGTGTGTTTTATGCGTTCTCGTTTGTTTGTGTGAATACAGGAATCCACTGGGTAGCCGTTTACTTCCCTCAAGAGAATTGTGTGGAGTATTTTGATACGTATGGATTACCCCCTTTGGAAGACGACATCATTGACTTTATGAGAAGAAATGCCCAGATGACACGATTCAATAATGTGAAATTACAAGGCACAGATTCCATGGTGTGTGGACAATATTGTGTGTATTTTCTTCATCAATGCAGTCTTGGATATCCTTTAGAACATTTAGTGACTTATTTTGATCGTAACTCTTCTAGAAATGGTGAGAAAGCAGATCGATGGTTTTGTGACCATTATGGTTATCTTTTGTCTTTAGCTAGAAAACGTAGTGTACATCAATGGCCTCATGACTTCCATCAGTGGAAATCTCATATGATTTCACAACATTGTCAACCTTGTCAAAAATAATTTGTTTGATGTTATTGTTCATTGTTAGTTGTTTGTTGAATAAAAAATGTTGTGTTTTGAAAAAAATGTGTCTGTCGTTTGTTTTCAAAAAAATTTATCATTACAAATGCTCTTTGACTTCTTTCTATCCCTCACCTTGACATGAGCTATCATGGCATTCCGACACTAAAACCGTGTAGGGGTTTTATGCAGTTGTTGTGTATGTTTTATGCGTTCTCGTCCGTTTGTGTGGATAGTATATATGTGTGTGTTTTATGCATTCTCATTCGTTTGTGTGGATAGTATATATGTGTATGTTTTATGTGTTCTCGTCCGTTTGTGTGGATAGTATATATGTGTGTGTTTTCTGCATTCTCATTCGTTTGTGTGGATAGTAGATATGGGTGCGTTTTATGCATTCTCATTCATTTGTTTGGATAGTATATGTATGTGTGTTTTATGCGTTCTCATTCGTTTGTGTGGATAGTAGATATTGGTTTTTTTTCTTTCTCCCTTTCTTTTTTGTGTTTATTGGTCTTTGTCCCTATAAAACTCCCTTTATCCATATCAAATTCATTCCAGTTCAGTGACATCACTGAAGCTAGAAATATAGACTTGGGTTTTCCACAGGTTGTAGCTATAAATAGATACTAGGTCTAAATGAAAAATGTGATTCACGTTCGTGTTCAGCTGTTGCCATTATTCCCCTAGTGTTGAGTAAAGTGACGTCATTGAAGCTGAAAGTTTGAGACTATAAATATAGACATGGGTTTTCCACAGGTTATAGCTATAAATAGATACTAGGTCTAAATGAAAAATGTGATTCGCGTTCATGTTTGGCTGTTGCCATTATTCCCCAAGTGTGATTATACTATCCACAGACACGAACGCGGATGATTCAAACTTTATATAGAAATGACACAGGTGGCATGACATCACAGTTGTGTGTGTGTATGTGTGTGTGTGTGTGTATGTGTGTGTGTTTCTTCTCTTCCTTTGTTTGTGTGGATAGTATATATGGCAAGTTTTATGCATTCGCATTCGTTTGTGTGGATAGTAGATAATATGTGAAGTGACTGTAAGGGATGTTTTCGTTCACATCTGTGCTTGAAGTATATAAAAGCATAGCGTTTGTCATTCGTGTCATTCAACGCTGAATATAAAAAATGGCTAGCAACATGGTGAGAATGATAAGATTGCAGGAGGTGGTAGAAACACTAGGCATGGTGGAGGAGATGCTACTTAGAATGCAACTTGAGGCTTATAGCCCGCACAGATTGTCTATGGAAATCAACAATTTAAAGAGAGGAAAGGAGATATTAAATGAGATGATTAGAATTGAAAGGGACGAAAAGGAAGATTTAGAAGACAAAAGGAGGATGAGGGATTGGAACGAAAAAATAGAAAAGGTAGAAGAAAATGAAAAAAGGAAGAAACAGGAAAAGGAGGAGGAGAAGGAAAAACAGGAGGAAAAGAATGAGAAGAAGAAAAAAAGTGTAGGACAAAAAATAAGAAGTTGGTGGAGGAATAGAAGAACTTAGAAGAAGACAAAGAAGAAAACCAAAGGCCCTTTTCAGGGCCACTTCCTATGCCTCGAAAAGATTTATTCTTTCTTGCCTAAAAAAAATTTATTCGATTGTATAATTTATCTTTTAACTCACAAAAACATTATTCTCTTATCTAAATTTTTTTTAGTCAGTTGTATAATTTGGGTATAATATTATAATATCCACAAACATGAATGCGAATGATTCAAACTTTATATAGAAATGACACAGGTGGCATGACGTCATGGTACTTGCTACATTGTTGCAAGTGTCCAGTACCATGACGTCACCCTACCTGTTCCATTCCTCTTGTCCCTATACAAAATTCCCATTGTCCGTATACAGTCCCAGGGTGTGCTAGTTGCTATACAAAATTCCCATTGTCCGTATACAGTCCCAGGATGATATTTTGTCCGTATAAATCTTGTCTGTATACAGTCCCGGGGGGGGGGTATGTAATGCTAATTCCCATTGTCTATAAACTACCCCACTATACTACTCACGTGCAAATTCTTGTTGTACCATTGCTGTTGCATTGGCATCTGTTGTTGGATTAGTGATGGTGCAACTATCAGTCAAAATATTAATTATGTCAGCTTTTAGCATACTGTTTGGTACTTGCATTCCATTCTGTGCGATTTGTTATAGCTCAAGTACGGTAGCCACGCTAACATAAAGGGGAAGCCTTCTGTTACAGATATCTGTATCATGTATTAAATTTATAATGCAGTTTTATTTAAGTCATTTGAGTTTATGCCATTTATATTTAAAATTCTCTAATTCGGCGGCAGGCTGGTCTATAGTAAAGTACATGTACAACACATGTTTATTTCTCATTCATAAATCAGGGATGATTGCCTAGGTCAAGTCAACAACTATTTTGGTAAAGTATGCCATGCATTTAATTTGAGTGGAGGTCAAAAAAATATGAAACTAGGAGTGCATTTGTCCTTTAGAGGTATCATGCATGACCTAATTGTTGATTTGGACTACATTTGTGGGTACTGAACTGGAAGTATTAATTGTGACCTGATGGAATCCGATCACAATTAAATTTCCTATATATTCTCTACATTTGTTTCTCAGTACTAAACTTTCCATTGTCTCCAAATAATAATAAATCATATCTTATTCTAAAGTAACTTCAAAGATGAACTCATGTTGAAGTTCTTGTCATAACTGCCTTTTTTTGAGAGGCTAGACAATAAACAAAGCACCATATATTGGATCACAGATTTCACTACCGGATCATCATTGACTCATTGCCTCTTACTCTGCATTGTCACAGAAATTCACAAACAACCACATCATACTGATCAAAACCTAAAGAACACACAATTACCTTTAAATAAAGAATGCCTAAATCTAACTCGTGTATCACCACCAAAAGGAGAGAGAAAAAACTACTCTAAAATAGACTGCGACTACATGGAACTAATAAGTGTGATCTGATTATGTTGCAAAAGTAGGAAAACCATTTTCTTTTTGGTTCAGTCTGGAAAGTGATTAAATGGCCAGATTTTTAGAATATAGTATATAATGGGTAAATGTGTTTCAATTTTTATGTTAAACATTTTGATTTGACTATTGTTTTAAGAGTCCCGTGACTGTGGAAACAGTTTATTTAAGACAAAGAGACATTTCAGAAAGGAAGCTGTATTGTTCAAAATAACTACTTTATTCATTTATTAAAGATCAAACAAATAAATATGCTTTTGTATTGAATTTTATGTTCCTCACAACATCTCAAGTAAATTGGACCTGTTTATATGCATGTCCAACCTGCCTCTCACAGAGTGACAGGTCATGGACCTGCCACTCATCAACACTAACTTCAAGCCATGTCGAGGTGGACTTTCTAACCACTTTGGCCAGAGGAGTCCAGAGACTGAAGAAAATAGAAACAGAATTTGAAGAGAAAGAAAGGCAACTGCAAGATTTTAATACAAAAGTAAACATGGGGATATTGAATGGAACAGATTTTCAGATGATGAAATAATAGGATTTTACACTGATTTTCCCAGCATGAGGTTTGTTTAACCTTATTCGATAGCATTAAACCTATTGCAGTTAGAATGAAGAGCTTTATATTATAGTACTGGGAATGAAGTCAGCATCAAGGGGCACCAAGAAGCAATGAATCCAGTTTTTGTGTAGATTGATTTTGGATTTCCAATTGAAGATATGTATGTTTTTTTAATATTCACAGGTTTTCTGTAAGTAAAAAACATGGACAAATTGTTCTGGTGCAAGTATTTGGCCAAGTCGTGAGCAGGTTCAAGCAATAAGCCTTGCAAGTTTCAGCTGTCCAATTCAGGAACTAGAGTAATCATCAACTGTACTGAAATATTTACAGAATGACACTCATTTTTAGTGCTTGGATCAAAAATGTATTCAAACAACAAAAGCTGGAAAAGTTTGGTAGCAACAGCTCCACATCATGCTCTCACATTTTTGTCAGCTTTGTTCTCAGGATGCATGAGCAATGTGGAGATCACAAAACTGTCAGGGCTTCTAGATTTGTTAGGACCAGGGGACCACATTATGGCAGATATAGGTTTTCTTTTAAACAAAGTTTTAGAATGTATTGGCATTTCCATTGCAACACCATACTTTTTGTGCACTGATGGGCAGTTCACAGCTTCACATGTGGGAAAATTGCAAACCGAATGATACATGGGGAAAGAGTGTGCATGTACGATTTAGATTTTTAACATAGCTTTAACAATTTTTCAGTCATACTGCTATGATGCCTGCAGTGTGGTAGTTGATAGTGATGTCTAGCACTGGGGCATTATGCTGCAGACACTAAAATGATGTCCTGTCCAGTCACATTATCCTGACACCAGGCTGACTAGTCATAAAACTTACCTAATAATGCTGAGTGATAAGCGAGGCAGCTTCCAGTATCATTTTTATAAGTCTTTTGGTATGACTTAGTTGGTGTTATAACCTTTGATCTCCCACATCTGATGCTCTGACCACTTAGGTCGCCGGAGTGTTCATACAAATCATACAAATTACAATCTGTGGTACCTTTAACAATGTTTGGGTCAATAAATCGGTTGTGGACATATGCAAATCTAGTGACTTTGTTCAGACAGCCACTAATTAAACAAAAGAACATTTTGTGAAAAAGAGGTGTCATGCAGAATTTGAGAATTAGAACAAAGATTCTGAGACATTATGGAAGTGCCATATATGGCTAACTTTATTAATATGACAATAAAAGTTTATTTCTAGACATTAAAATTGTGCCATACTTCATGCAAATAAATTTGTTAAGCTGTATATACATATACACACATACATACACACACACACACACACATACATATGTATATACATATACATATATACAAACACAGAGCTGTTCCATTGAAGTATACATGGTACCCAGGGAAGATGTTTCGAAAATATATACCAGGATACTCTGAGTTTACTAAAAAAGTTCATATCAAAATGATACAAAATTCTGAAATGCTGACACTTGCCTTCCCTGGGTCCCAATTACATGTTGGTGGAATATATATTTAAAAACAATACATTAAGTGTGACAATAAAACCTACAAAACTGAATTTAAAATTGCCAACTAATTCAAACTTTGCAAGCTGAGCGATAAGTCAACAATGGCCAAAAAGTTGCAATCAATTTGTTTACAGCTAAATATAGATATATATAGCTTGGGGTATTTGGAATGATTTAATAATGTAAAGGCATAGAAAAATTACATGAATATATCTAACAAACATTCCTTTGTACAAATTCTGACAGGAAAGCTATTACTTAATATTGAATACATAATAGAAGAGGCCAATCTTGTCCTTGATAGATAGCCAAAATTCCTTGTCAAACAGAAATTTTATGGCAAGGTACTTCAGAGATATTAAAGTGTCTGCAATTGGACATTTGCTCTCCAACAAACCATAAGGTGGGTTCCTGATTGGGTTGTAGACTTCTCTGTCAGGCGTTGCAATGACAAAATGGGCTCACAATTATGCCACTTGGATACAGATTGACATTGTCATCCATTCTCTGGAAGAAAAAACATTAGAAACAAATCAAAATCACACATCACACTAATTTAAAAGTGTTCATTTCTTATTTAAATAAAATGCTGTACTTGGACATTGTGGTGTCGTTTTATCCATTAAATATTATTTTCCTTGATTTCTTCAGCTAGTTTTGAACTTGTTTTAAGAATCAAATGAGTTTTTCTTTTTGTTTCTTACATAAAACTCATTGTATGTTACAAACACAGTCTTATTTTAAGAAAATACAAGGTGCTGTAAAGTTTATTGGAAGAACTGATCGCAGCAAAAGAATATAGCAAGGTAACTTTATTTACAATTAAAATACATCCTATCTACATTTAAGCATTAGGCTAGATTCTCACCATCTGCAGATGAAACATTTGTATCAGAGACAGATGGTGGGGGCAACTTTATCTTGCCGGCAGAATGTGATATAAGATATATTCATTATGTTATCCTTCTATGAATGAATTTAATATTTATTTAATTAAAAAGCAAGTTTATTGTTTGTACAATAATCTCTAAATTTCAAACTTCTTACAATGCTTGCAAAATATATGTTGAATCTTTAGGTTTACTGCATTTTTGTACATGAAAAGTAATGGGAGACCTGCTTGCATGTAAAATGACACTATATGATATGATGTTAATTATATCAATAAAACAAAGCTTTATCTTTCCTGCGTTTTGCAATGTCTCCATAATTTGATGCTATTATACTGATACTGTGCCATCTTGGGTGTCTGGACTGCAGTCTGATGTTCAATTTTCCCAGCTCTGTCTCACTCAGGGTCAGAACTTCAAACTTTACTGTTTGAGTCCATGTCATTACATTATTATTGGGTAATTCTGGAAAGTGTTAATGTCCATTAGATTTAATATATATTCACTTGACATTCTTTGCTGGTAGCTCAGAATGCTGTCCTTCACAAATTTTCCCAAATGTGTTAAAACTTTTGAGAGTCAGAACCACTGACCACTGTGGGTCCAAATAAGGTAAAATCCTCAAGTATTTCCACAAGCTCACTCACTTTGAACTTGTCATCTTCTTGAATTGGATTGTACATTGTAGACTTATAGAACAGCCATTACATGTCCTCAAGCACTACTCAGTCCAATTGTACATGAGCATGCTGACATGGATACATTTTCTGCTGAACCTATAAGATATAAAAAAATGTATGGTAAATGTACGTATAAAAAGTCCTGCTGTTTTGTTGGAAAATATTAAACTCACAGTCTGTTATTCAAATAAAAAGATGTATTCATTGGAATAAAATAGTCTATCAGTTGACAAATGAAAAAAAATTTATAGGGAAAATCAAAGCCTCTTTCCAACTGAACTATTGCAGTTTATGTCATGGCATCCATTTTTTAAATGTTTTATTCTGATTGGATGGTTTTACCACAGTCATCATTCATCACAGCTGTACATTTAAAACATAGCTAATCAGAAGGAGAAATCATGTTTTCAATATTTGCTTTCTCATGCATTAACATGGGTTTGTTGTATGGAGTAGAGAAAAAAGACTGTCAAGAATGGTTATAAATCAACTTACATTTAAAGAAATTGTCAATCCTTCACTGTTGTACTTTGTGCATCTGTTCCTTCCCTGAACTGCTTGAGAAACATGTGATGATATTCTTGACAAATGCAAAGAAATATCAGGCAAACAGCTCAGATTGTTACTTGGAGTACAATTGGCTATCATATTTTTTCTTGATCTGCCTAGGTTAGCGTCGTTTTCATGATAGATTTGTACAACATGGGAAAAGGAGTCTGAATCACCAAATCGAAATTAACGGACCATATGTTGCTTGTACCACTAACTAAAGATGCACACACACAAACACACACATGCATGAAACCATTCTTCTGCATATTCATGCAAATAGTCATGTCGAATTTCATTCCACGAGGACGGTAAGCTTTTGTTAGTCCCAAGCCATGAATGCTAGGATAGAAGTGCCTGAGGGTTTACTGTAATCAAGAATTGTGACCTGGACTAATGTCACTGCATCAACATTAGCAAAGCCATTAACTTACAAAAATGGAAATGTGACAATTTGTCTTTTCATGTTTTTGAATGTTGGTTTAACATTTTTAATTATTGTAACAATTTTCATGCACACAAGAAAAAAGTAGCTGTGGGGCCAGTTAGTCAATACTGAGCAATCCTTGTGTCCAGTACAGTCCAGCTCTTGCCAACGAGGAGGCCGCCCCACGTGAAGAGCCACACGTGATGAAGGCTTACTATTATCATCCTAATCATGCATATAATAAAAGAGTACTGTGATTAAATTAGATACTTGCCTCAAGTTTTAATAATCTCAAAAGACTGGTCTAAAAATCTATAAAGACGATGCAGTCACACTCAGCTAGTAAGAAACCTAAGACCTTCTCAGTAAGGCAGTTGATTTTTCCGAAATTTGGGCCAGTGTTTGGTAAAAGTAAGATATCTACTGCTATTGTCATACTGGAATACATGCATTTAAAAGACCATAAGTGTGATTCAATACTGATGAAGCAATGGTAAAAAACTAAAAACTTAAACTGCCTCCTGTATAGTTTCACAAACTGCAGTTCAAACCCTATGGAGCTCAAAAACTTGACATAATCCTTAAGAATAAAAAATAACTTTGGCCGTGGCGACGGCATCCATCCATCTGCCATGTGACATACTCAGATCAATCAGTGATTTATACTAAATGTAATTGTTGCCCTTCCTGCTTATAAATCTGAATATTCCCTTTTATTCTTCTGCACTATTAAAATATTAAGAGGTTTATTTTCCTTTTCATCCTGGAATGTCACTTGTTGGACGCAGGTTTTAAAAATAATAAGCAACAGCTCATGCAGACATTTTGCATCACAAAAGACGCAGTCTGAAGTGTCTGAGGTACTCTGAACTAATTCCACTAAATCTAACATGAAACCCAGATATGATCAAACAAAGACAAGCCAGTATTCGGATTTGACCTCGAACAATTTGCATTGTAAGGGTAATTTCCTTTCTTATATCAAGTGCATGCAATGCACAGTTTGGTATCTGTAGAATGGGTTACTGTGCGGTAACAGTGACATTTTGACCTATTATCCACCAATAAAATATACATTTTAACAATACACAATATCCAATTGCCAGGGTAAATAAATACAGAGGAACTGCAAGTACTAACAACAAAATAAGCTTTCATCACGTGTCCCATTTCAGCCTCAAAATAGAGCTAAAATGGGAGAAAAAAATAGTTTTATTGTGATACAAATGGAATGTATGATTTATTTTAAACAAAATTTAATGTACCATGTGTTTTAAACATATCAATATTACTATCGTCAATATCCAACATAAATTCATTAGTGCTTTTACTGTATAATGCACACACATGGCAAGGCAAACATAACAAGCACAGCACATGAATGTACAGGGCAATGTGATGTGGCAAAACAATTCACTTTTGTATCACAGATATATACTGACAACTAGAAAACATATTGCAGAGGTAATTAGGACAGGTAAGTGAAGCTTGATCATGGAGGCAGTTATTATTCCGTGAATATTGTTAATTATGCTTCATATTCTGGTATGCAGTCAGTTCTATATACAGATTAATCTTGATTGATCAAGATTTGATTTTTGTCCAAAAGAGGCCCTATCACTGTGATTGATCAAGATTTGATTTTTGTCCAAAAGAGGCCCCATCAATATGATTGATCAAGATTTGATGTTTGTCCAAAAGAGGCCCTATCAATATGATTAATCAAGATTTGATGTTTGTCCAAAAGAGGCCCTATCAATATGACTGATCTAGATTTGATTTCTGTCCAAAAGAGGCCCTATCAATACGATTGATCTAGATTTGATGCTTGTCCAAAAGAGGCCCTATCAATATGATTGATCAAGATTTGATCTTTGTCCAAAAGAGGCCTTATCATTACGATTGATCAAGATTTGATGTTCGTCCAAAAGAGTCCATATCAATATGATTGATCAAGATTTGATGTTTGTCCAAAACTGGCCCTATCAATATGATTGAGCAAGATTTGATTTTTTTCCAAAAGAGGCTCTATCAGTATGATTGATCAAGATTTGATGTTCGTCCAAAAGAGTCCATATCAATATGATTGATCAAGATTTGATGTTTGTCCAAAAGAAACCATAATAACATGATAGATCAAGATTTCATTTTTGTCCAAAAGAGGCCCTATCAATATGATTGATCAAGATTTGATTTTTGTCCAAAATAGGCCCTATGAATATGATTGATCAAGCTTTCATTTTTGTCCAAAAGAGGCCCTACCAATATGATTGATCAAGATTTCATTTTTGTCCAAAAGAGGCCCTATCAATATGATTGATCAAGAGTAGATTTTGTCCAAAAGAGGCCCTATCAATATGATTGATCAAGATTTGATTTTTGTCCAAAAGAAGCCATAATAACATGATAGATCAAGTTTTCATTTTTGTCCAAAAGAGGCCCTATCAATATGATTGATCAAGATTTGATTTTTGTCCCAAAGAGGCCCTATCAATATGATTGATCTAGATTTGATTAATGTCCAAAAGAGGCCCTATCACTGTGATTGATCAAGATTTGATGCTTGTCCAAAAGAGGCCCTATCAATATGATTGATCAAGATTTGATGTTTGTCCAAAAGAGGCCCAATCAATATGATTGATCAAGATTTGATTTTTGTCCAGAAGAGGCCCTATCAATATGATTGATCTAGATTTGATTTTTGTCCAAAAAAGGCCCTATCAATACGATTGATCTAGATTTGATGTTTGTCCAATAGAGGCCCTATCAACATGATTGATCAAGATTTGATTTTTGTCCAAAAGAGGCCCTGTCAATATGATTGATCAAGATTTGATTTTTGTCCAAAAGAGGCCCTGTCAATATGATTGATCTAGATTTGATGTTTGTCCAATAGAGACCCTATCAACATGATTGATCAAGATTTGATTTTTGTCCAAAAGTGGCCCTATCAATATTATTGGTTAAGATCTGATTTTTTGACCAAAAGAGACCCTATCAATATTGATCAAGATTTGATTTTTGTCCAAAAGGGAGCCTATCAATATTGATCAAGGTTTGATTTCCAAAAGAGGCCCTATCAGTATGATTGATCAAGATTTGATGTTCGTCCAAAAGAGTCCATATCAATATGATTGATCAAGATTTGATGACTGTCCAAAAGAGGCCCTATCAATATGCTTGATCAAGATTTGATTTCTGTCCAAAAGAGGCTCTATCAATATGATTGTCCAAAAGAGGCCCCATCAATAAGATTGATCAAATTTGATTTTTGTCCAAAAGAGGCCCTATCAATATGATTGATCAAGATTTGATTTTTGTCCAAAAGAGGCTCTATCAACATGATTGATCAAATTTGATTTTTGTCCAAAAGAGGCCCTATCAATATGATTGATCAAGATTTGATTTTTGTCCAAAAGAGGCCCTATCAATATGATTGATCAAGATTTGATTTTTGTCCAAAAGAGACCCTATCAATATGATTGATCAAGATTTGATTTTTGTCCAAAAGAGGCCCTATCAATGATTGATCATGATTTGATTCTTGTCCAAAAGAGGCCCTATCAATATGATTGATCAAGATTTGATTTTTGTCCGAAAGAGGCCCTATCAATATGATTGATCTAGATTTGATTTTTGTCCAAAAGAGGCCCTATCAATACGATTGATCTAGATTTGATGCTTGTCCAAAAGAGGCCCTATCAATATGATTGATCAAGATTTGATGTTTGTCCAAAAGAGGCCCTATCAATATGATTGATCAAGATTTGATTTTTGTCCAAAAGAGGCCCTATCACTGATTGATCAAGATTTGATTTTTGTCCAAAAGAGGCCCTATCAATATGATTAATCAAGATTTGATGTTTGTCCAAAAGAGGCCCTATCAATATGACTGATCTAGATTTGATTTCTGTCCAAAAGAGGCCCTATCAATACGATTGATCTAGATTTGATGCTTGTCCAAAAGAGGCCCTATCAATATGATTGATCAAGATTTGATCTTTGTCCAAAAGAGGCCTTATCATTACGATTGATCAAGATTTGATGTTCGTCCAAAAGAGTCCATATCAATATGATTGATCAAGATTTGATGTTTGTCCAAAACTGGCCCTATCAATATGATTGAGCAAGATTTGATTTTTTTCCAAAAGAGGCTCTATCAGTATGATTGATCAAGATTTGATGTTCGTCCAAAAGAGTCCATATCAATATGATTGATCAAGATTTGATGTTTGTCCAAAAGAAACCATAATAACATGATAGATCAAGATTTCATTTTTGTCCAAAATAGGACCTATCTATATGATTGATCAAGCTTTCATTTTTGTCCAAAAGAGGCCCTACCAATATGATTGATCAAGATTTCATTTTTGTCCAAAAGAGGCCCTATCAATATGATTGATCAAGAGTAGATTTTGTCCAAAAGAGGCCCTATGAATATGATTGATCAAGATTTGATTTTTGTCCAAAAGAAGCCATAATAACATGATAGATCAAGTTTTCATTTTTGTCCAAAAGAGGCCCTATCAATATGATTGATCAAGATTTGATTTTTGTCCCAAAGAGGCCCTATCAATATGATTGATCTAGATTTGATTATTGTCCAAAAGAGGCCCTATCACTGTGATTGATCAAGATTTGATGCTTGTCCAAAAGAGGCCCTATCAATATGATTGATCAAGATTTGATGTTTGTCCAAAAGAGGCCCAATCAATATGATTGATCAAGATTTGATTTTTGTCCAGAAGAGGCCCTATCAATATGATTGATCTAGATTTGATTTTTGTCCAAAAAAGGCCCTATCAATACGATTGATCTAGATTTGATGTTTGTCCAATAGAGGCCCTATCAACATGATTGATCAAGATTTGATTTTTGTCCAAAAGAGGCCCTGTCAATATGATTGATCAAGATTTGATTTTTGTCCAAAAGAGGCCCTGTCAATATGATTGATCTAGATTTGATGTTTGTCCAATAGAGACCCTATCAACATGATTGATCAAGATTTGATTTTTGTCCAAAAGTGGCCCTATCAATATTATTGGTTAAGATCTGATTTTTTGACCAAAAGAGACCCTATCAATATTGATCAAGATTTGATTTTTGTCCAAAAGGGAGCCTATCAATATTGATCAAGGTTTGATTTCCAAAAGAGGCCCTATCAGTATGATTGATCAAGATTTGATGTTCGTCCAAAAGAGTCCATATCAATATGATTGATCAAGATTTGATGACTGTCCAAAAGAGGCCCTATCAATATGCTTGATCAAGATTTGATTTTTGTCCAAAAGAGGCTCTATCAATATGATTGTCCAAAAGAGGCCCCATCAATAAGATTGATCAAATTTGATTTTTGTCCAAAAGAAGCCCTATCAATATGATTGATCAAGATTTGATTTTTGTCCAAAAGAGGCTCTGTCAACATGATTGATCAAATTTGATTTTTTTCCAAAAGAGGCCCTATCAATATGATTGATCAAGATTTGATTTTTGTCCAAAAGAGACCCTATCAATATGATTGATCAAGATTTGATTTTTGTCTAAAAGAGGCCCTATCAATGATTGATCATGATTTGATTCTTGTCCAAAAGAAGCCCTATCAATATGATTGATCAAGATTTGATTTTTGTCCGAAACAGGCCCTATCAATATGATTGATCAAGATTTGATTTTTGTCCAAAAGAGGCCCTATCAATACGATTGATCTAGATTTGATGTTTGTCCAAAAGAGGCCCTATCAATATGATTGATCAAGATTTGATGTTTGTCCAAAAGAGGCCCTATCAATATGATTGATCAAGATTTGATTTTTGTCCAAAAGAGGAGCTATCAATACGCTTGATGTAGATTTGATGCTTGTCCAAAAGAGGCCCTAACAATATGATTAATCAAGATTTGATATTTGTCCAAAAGAGGCCCTATCAATATGATTGATCAAGATTTGATTTTTGTCCAAAAGAGGCCCTATCAATATGATTAATCAAGATTTGATTTTTGTCCAAAAGAGGCCCTATCAATATGATTGATCAAGATTTGATTTTTGTCCACAAGAGACCCTATCAATGTGATTGATCAAGAGTTGATCTTTTTCCAAAAGAGGCCCTATCAGTATGATTGATCAAGATTTGATTTTTGTCCAAAAGAGTCCATATCAATATGACTGATCAAGATTTGATGTTTGTCCAAGAGTCCCTATCAATATGATTGATCAAGACATGATTTTTGTCCCAAAGAGGCCCCATCAATCTGATTGATCAAGATTTGATGTTTGTCCAAAAGAGTCCATGTCAATATGATTGATCAAGATTTGATGTTTGTCCAAAAGAGGCCCTATCAATATGATTGACCAAGATTTGATTTTTGTCCAAAAGAGGCTCTATCAATATGATTGTCCAAAAGAGGCCCTATCGATATGATTGATCAAGATTTGATTTTTGTGCAAAAGAGGCCCTATGAATATGATTGATGAAGATTTGATTTTTGTCCAAAAGAGGCCCTATCAACATGATTGATCAAATTTGATTTTTGTCCAAAAGAAGCCCGATCAATATCATTGATCAAGATTTGATTTTTGTCCAAAAGAGGCCCTATCAATATGATTGATCAAGATTTGATTTTTGTCCAAAAGAAGCCCTATGAATATGATTGATCTAGATTTGATGTTCGTCCAAAAGAGTCCATATCAATATTATTGATCAAGATTTGATTATTGTCCAATAGAGGCAATATCAACATGATTGATCAAGATTTGATTTATGTCCAAAAGGGAGCCTAGCAATATTGACCAAGGTTTGATTTCCAAAAGAGGCCCTATCAGTATGATTAATCAAGATTTGATTTTTGTCCAAAAGAGGCCCTATCAATATGATTGATCAAGATTTGATTTTTGTCCACAAGAGACCCTATCAATGTGATTGATCAAGAGTTGATCTTTTTCCAAAATAGGCCCTATTAGTATGATTGATCAAGATTTGATGTTCGTCCAAAAGAGTCCATATCAATATGACTGATCAAGATTTGATGTTTGTCCAAAAGAGTCCCTATCAATATGATTGATCAAGACATGATTTTTGTCCCAAAGAGGCCCTATCAATCTGATTGATCAAGATTTGATTTTTGTCCAAAAGAGGCCCTATCAATATGATTAATCAAGATTTGATTTTTGTCCAAAAGAGGCCCTATCAATATGATTGATCAAGATTTGATTTTTGTCCACAAGAGACCCTATCAATGTGATTGATCAAGAGTTGATCTTTTTCCAAAAGAGGCCCTATCAGTATGATTGATCAAGATTTGATTTTTGTCCAAAAGAGGCCCTATCAGAATGATTGATCAAGATTTGATTTCTGTCCAAAAGAGTCCATATCAATATGACTGATCAAGATTTGATGTTTGTCCAAAATAGTCCCTATCAATATGATTGATCAAGACATGATTTTTGTCCCAAAGAGGCCCCATCAATCTGATTGATCAAGATTTGATGTTTGTCCAAAAGAGTCCATATCAATATGATTGATCAAGATTTGATCTTTGTCCAAAAGAGGCTCTATCAATATGATTGACCAAGATTTGATTTTTGTCCAAAAGAGGCTCTATCAATATGATTGTCCAAAAGAAGCCCTATCAATATGATTGATCAAGATTTGATTTTTGTCCAAAAGAGGCCCTATCAATATGATTGATCAAGATTTGATTTTTGTCCAAAAGAGGCCCTATCAATATGATTGATCAAGATTTGATTTTTGTCCAAAAGAGACCCTATCAATATGATTGATCAAGATTTGATTTTTGTCCAAAAGAGGCCCTATCAATATGATTGATCAAGATTTAATTTTTGTCCGAAAGAGGCCCTATCAATATGATTGATCTAGATTTGATTTTTGTCCAAAAGAGGCCCTATCAATACGCTTGATGTAGATTTGATGCTTGTCCAAAAGAGGCCCCATCAATATGATTGATCAAGATTTGATTTTTGTACAAAATAGGCCCTATGAATATTATTGATAAAGATATAATTTTTGTCCAAAAGAGGCCCGATGAATGTCATTGATCAAGATTTGATGTTTGTCCAATAGAGGCCCTATCAACATGATTGATCAAGATTTGATTTATGTCCAAAAGGGAGCCTATCAATATTGACCAAGGCTTGATTTCCAAAAGAGGCCCTATCAGTATGATTGTTCAAGATTTGATGTTCGTCCAAAAGAGTCCATATCAATATGATTGATCAAGATTTGATGTTTGTCCAAAAGAGGCCCTATCAATATGATTGATCAAGATTTGATTTTTGTCCAAAAGAGGCCCTATCAACATGATCAAGATTTGATTTTTGTCCAAAAGAGGCTCTATCAATATGATTGTCCAAAAGAGGCCCCATCAATATGATTGATCAAGATTTGATTTTTGTCCAAAAGAGGCGCTATGAACACGATTGATCAAATTTGATTTTTGTCCAAAAGAGGCCCTATCAATATGATTGATCAAGATTTGATTTTTGTCCAAAAGAGGCCCTATCAATATGATTGATCAAGATTTGATTTTTGTCCAAAAGAGGCCCTATCAATATGATTGATCAAGATTTGATTTTTGTCCAAAAGAGACCCTATCAATGATTGATCATGATTTGATTCTTGTCCAAAAGAGGCCCTATGAATATGATTGATCAAGATTTGATTTTTGTCCGAAAGAGGCCCTATCAATATGATTGATCTAGATTTGATTTTTGTCCAAAAGAGGCCCTATCAATACGATTGATCTAGATTTGATGCTTGTCCAAAAGAGGCCCTATCAATGTGATTGATCAAGATTTGATGTTTGTCCAAAAGAGGCCCTATCAATATGATTGATCAAGATTTGATTTTTGTCCAAAAGAGGCCCTATCAATACGCTTGATGTAGATTTGATGCTTGTCCAAAAGAGGCCCTAACAATATGATTGATCAAGATTTGATATTTGTCCAAAAGAGGCCCTATCAATATGATTGATCAAGATTTGATTTTTGTCCAAAAGAGGCCCTATCAATATGATTAATCAAGATTTGATTTTTGTCCAAAAGAGGCCCTATCAATATGATTGATCAAGATTTGATTTTTGTCCACAAGAGACCCTATCAATGTGATTGATCAAGAGTTGATCTTTTTCCAAAAGAGGCCCTATCAGTATGATTGATCAAGATTTGATTTTTGTCCAAAAGAGTCCATATCAATATGACTGATCAAGATTTGATGTTTGTCCAAGAGTCCCTATCAATATGATTGATCAAGACATGATTTTTGTCCCAAAGAGGCCCCATCAATCTGATTGATCAAGATTTGATGTTTGTCCAAAAGAGTCCATGTCAATATGATTGATCAAGATTTGATGTTTGTCCAAAAGAGGCCCTATCAATTTGATTGACCAAGATTTGATTTTTGTCCAAAAGAGGCTCTATCAATATGATTGTCCAAAGGAGGCCCTATCAATATGATTGATCAAGATTTGATTTTTGTCCAAAAGAGGCCCTATGAATATGATTGATCAAGATTTGATTTTTGTCCAAAAGAGGCCCTATTAACATGATTGATCAAATTTGATTTTTGTCCAAAAGAAGCCCTATCAATATCATTGATCAAGATTTGATTTTTGTCCAAAAGAGGCCCTATCAATATGATTGATCAAGATTTGATTTTTGTCCAAAAGAAGCCCTATCAATATGATTGATCTAGATTTGATTTTTGTCCAAATGAGGCCCTATCAATATGATTGATCTAGATTTGATTTTTGTCCAAAGAGGCCCTATTAATACGATTGATGTAGATTTGATGCTTGTCCAAAAGAGGCCCTATCAATATGATTGATCAAGACATGATTTTTGTCCCAAAGAGGCCCTATCAATCTGATTGATCAAGATTTGATTTTTGTCCAAAAGAGGCCCTATCAATATGATTAATCAAGATTTGATGTTTGTCCAAAAGAGACCCTATCAATATGATTGATCAAGATTTGATTTTTGTCCACAAGAGACCCTATCAATGTGATTGATCAAGAGTTGATCTTTTTCCAAAAGAGGCCCTATCAGTATGATTGATCAAGATTTGATTTTTGTCCAAAAGAGGCCCTATCAGAATGATTGATCAAGATTTGATTTCTGTCCAAAAGAGTCCATATCAATATGACTGATCAAGATTTGATGTTTGTCCAAAATAGTCCCTATCAATATGATTGATCAAGACATGATTTTTGTCCCAAAGAGGCCCCATCAATCTGATTGATCAAGATTTGATGTTTGTCCAAAAGAGTCCATATCAATATGATTGATCAAGATTTGATCTTTGTCCAAAAGAGGCTCTATCAATATGATTGACCAAGATTTGATTTTTGTCCAAAAGAGGCTCTATCAATATGATTGTCCAAAAGAAGCCCTATCAATATGATTGATCAAGATTTGATTTTTGTCCAAAAGAGGCCCTATCAATATGATTGATCAAGATTTGATTTTTGTCCAAAAGAGGCCCTATCAATATGATTGATCAAGATTTGATTTTTGTCCAAAAGAGACCCTATCAATATGATTGATCAAGATTTGATTTTTGTCCAAAAGAGGCCCTATCAATATGATTGATCAAGATTTAATTTTTGTCCGAAAGAGGCCCTATCAATATGATTGATCTAGATTTGATTTTTGTCCAAAAGAGGCCCTATCAATACGCTTGATGTAGATTTGATGCTTGTCCAAAAGAGGCCCCATCAATATGATTGATCAAGATTTGATTTTTGTACAAAATAGGCCCTATGAATATTATTGATAAAGATATAATTTTTGTCCAAAAGAGGCCCTATGAATGTCATTGATCAAGATTTGATGTTTGTCCAAAAGAGGCCCTATCACTGTGATTGATCAAGATTTGATTTTTGTCCAAAAGAGGCCCTATCAATATGATTGATCTAGATTTGATGTTTGTCCAATAGAGGCCCTATCAACATGATTGATCAAGATTTGATTTATGTCCAAAAGGGAGCCTATCAATATTGACCAAGGTTTGATTTCCAAAAGAGGCCCTATCAGTATGATTGTTCAAGATTTGATGTTCGTCCAAAAGAGTCCATATCAATATGATTGATCAAGATTTGATTCTTGTCCAAAAGAGGCCGTATCAATATGATTGATCAAGAATAGATTTTGTCCAAAAGAGGCCCTATCAATATGATTGATCAAGATTTGATTTTTGTCCAAAAGAAGCCATAATAACATGATAGATCAAGATTTCATTTTTGTCCAAAAAAAGGCCCTATCAATATGATTGATCAAGATTTGATTTTTGTCCAAAAGAGGCCCTATCAATATGATTGATCAAGATTTGATTTCTGTCCAAAAGAGGCCCTATCAACATGATTGATCAAGATTTGATTTTTGTCCAAAAGAGACCCTATAAATATGATTGATCAAGATTTGATTTTTGTCCAAATGAGGCCCTATCAATGATTGATCATGATTTGATTCTTGTCCAAAGGAGGCCCTATCAATATGATTGATCAAGATTTGATTTTTGTCCAAAAGAGGCCCGATCAATATGATTGATCTAGATTTGATTTTTTTCCAAAAGTGGCCCTATCAATATGATTGATCAAGATTTGATTTTTGTCCAAAGGAGGCCCTATCAATATGATTGATCAAGATTTGATGTTTGTCCAAAAGAGGCCCAATCAATATGATTGATCAAGATTTGATTTTTGTCCAAAAGAGGCCCTATCAATACGCTTGATCTAGATTTGATGCTTGTTAAAAAGAGTCCCTATCAATATGATTGATCAAGATTTGATTTTTGTCCAAAAGAGGCCCTATCAATATGATTGATCAAGATTTGTTTTTTGTCCACAAGAGACCCTATCAATATGTTTGATCAAGAGTTGATCTTTTTCCAAAAGAGGCCCTATCAGTATGATTGATCAAGATTTGATGTTCGTCCAAAAGAGTCCATATCAATATGATTGATCAAGATTTGATGTTTGTCCAAAAGAGGCCCTATCAATATGATTGATCAAGACATGATTTTTGTCCCAAAGAGGCCTCATCAATCTGATTGATCAAGATTTGATTTTTGTCCAAAAGAGCCTCTATCAATATGACCGATCAAGATTTGATTTTTGTCCAAAAGAGGCCCTATCAATATGTTTGATGAAGATTTGATGTTTGTCCTATAGAGGCCCTATCAACATGATTGATCAAGATTTGATTTTTGTCCAAAAGTGGCCCTATCAATATTATTGGTTAAGATCTGATTTTTTGACCAAAAGAGACCCTATCAATATTGATCAAGATTTGATTTTTTTCCAAAAGGGAGCCTATCAATATTGACCAAGGTTTGATTTCCAAAAGAGGCCCTATCAATATGATTGATCAATATTTGATTTTTGTACAAAAGAGGCCCTATCAATATTATTGATCAATATTTGATTTTTGTCCAAAAGAGGCCCTATCAATATGATTGATCAAGATTTGATTTTTGTCCAAAAGAGGCCCAATCAATATTATTGATAAAGATATAATTTTTGTCCAAAAGAGGCCCGATGAATGTCATTGATCAAGATTTGATGTTTGTCCAAAAGAGGGCCTATCACTGTGACTGATCAAGATTTGATTTTTGTCCAAAAGGGGCCCTATCAATATGATTGATCAAGATTTGATTATTGTCCAAAAGAGGCCG
This sequence comes from Megalonaias nervosa, assembly GCA_016617855.1. Lineage (NCBI taxonomy): Eukaryota > Metazoa > Mollusca > Bivalvia > Unionida > Unionidae > Megalonaias > Megalonaias nervosa. Next base: position 173,988 of record JAECUM010021243.1, on the reverse strand, counting down.
AATCAATATGATTGACCAAAAGTTGATTTTTCTCAAAAAGAGGCCCTAAAAATATGATTGATCAAAATTTGATTTTTATTCAAAAGAGGCCCTATGAATATGATTGATCAAGATTTGATTTTTATCCAAAAGAGGCCCTAAAAATATGATTGATCAAGATTTGATTTTTGTCCAAATGAGGCCCTATCAATATGATTGATCAAGATTTGATTTTTGTCCAACAGAGGCCCTATCAATATGATTGATCAAGATTTGATTTTTGTCAAAAATAGGCCCTAACAATGTCATTGATCAAGATCTGATATTTGTCCAAAAGAGGCCCTAACAATGTGACGGATCAAACTTTGATGTTTGTCCAAAAGAGGCCCTATCAATATGATTGATGAAGATTTGATTTTTGTCCAAAAGAGGCCCTATCAATATGATTGATCAAGATTGGATGTTTGTCCAAATGAGGCCCTATCAATATAATTCTTCTACATTTCATGTTTGTCCAAATGAGGCCCTATAAATATGATTGATCAAGATTTGATGTTTGTCCAAAAGAGGCCCTATCAATATGATTGATCAAGATTTGATTTTTGTCCAAAAGAGGCTCTATCAATATGATTGTCCAAAAGAGGCCGTATCAATATGATTGATCAAGATTTGATTTTTGTCCAAAAGAGGCCCTATCAAGATGATTGATCAAGATTTGATTTTTGTCCAAAAGAGGCCCTATCAATATGATTGATCAAGATTTGATGTTTGTCCAATAGAGGCCCTATCAACATGATTGATCAAGATTTGATTTTTGTCCAAAAGTGGCCCTATCAATATTATTGATTAAGATCTGATTTTTTGACCAAAAGAGGCCCTATCAATATTGATCAAGATTTGATTTTTGTCCAAAAGGGAGCCTATCAATATTGATCAAGGTTTGATTTCCAAAAGAGACCCTATCAATATTATTGATCAAGATTGAGTTTTGTACAAAAGAGGCCCTATCAATATTATTGATCAAGATTTGATTTTTGTCCAAAAGAGGCCCGATGAATGTCATTGATCAAGTTTTGAATTTTGTCCAAAAGAGGCCCATCACTGTGATTGATCAAGATTTGATTTTTGTCCAAAAGGGGCCCTATCACTGTGATTGATCAAGATTTGATTTTTGTCCAAAAGAGGCCCTATCCCTGTGATTGATCAAGGTTTGATTTTTGTCCAAAAGAGGCCCTATCAATATGATTGATCTAGATTTGATGTTTGTCCAAAAGAGACCCTATCAATATGATTGATCAAGATTTGATTTTTGTCCAAAAGAGGCCCTATCAATATGATTGATCAAGATTTGATTTTTGTCCAAAAGAGGCCCTATCAATATGATTGATAAAAATTTGAATTTTCTCGAAAGAGGCCCTAAAAATATGATTGATCAAGATTTGATTTTTATCCAAAAGAGGCCCTATCAATATGATTGATGAAGATTTCATTTTGATCCAAAAGGGGCCCTAAAAATATGATTGATCAAGATTTGATTTTTGTCCAAAAGAGGCCCTATCAATATGATTGATCAAGATCTGATGTTTGTCCAAAAGAGGCCCTCTCAATCTAATTGACCAAGATTTGATTTTTGTCCAAAAGAGACCCTATCGATATGATTGATCAAGATTTCATTTTTGTCCAAAAGAGGCCCTATCAATATGATTGATCTAGATTTGATTTTTGTCAAAAATAGGCCCTAACAGTATGAGTGATCAAGATCTGATGTTTGTCCAAAAGAGGCCCTATCAATATGATTGAGCAAGATTTGATGCTTGTCCAAAAGAGGCCCTATCAATATGATTGATCAAGATTTCATGTTTGTCCAAATGAGGCCCAATCAATATAATTGATCAAGATTTGATTTTTGTCCAAAAGAGCCCTATCAATATGATTGTCCAAAAAAGGCCCTATCACTGTGATTGATCAAGATTTGATTTTTGTCCAAAAAGGCCCTATCAATATGATTGATCAAGATTTGAGTTTTGTCCAAAAGAGGCCCTATCAATATGACTGATCAAGATTTGACTGTTGTCCAAAAGAGGCCCGATCAATATGATTGATCAAGATTTGATTTTTGTCCAAAAGAGGCCCTATCAATATGATTGATCAAGAGTCGATTTTTGTCCAAAAGGGGCCCTAAAAATATGATCAAGATTTGATTTTTGTCCAAAAGAGGCCCTATCAATATGATTACTCAAGATTTGATGTTTGTCTCGTGTTTCTTGTCTTGTCCCACCCTGTTCCATTCTGTCTTGTATTGTCCCATATCTTGTCATGTCATGCCATCTTGTCTTGTCATGTGTGTCTGCTGTGTGTTGTGTATGCCAGTGTCTGCTGCATGTTGTCTATGCCTGTGTCTGCTGTGTGCTGTGTATGCCTGTGTCTGCTGTGTGTTGTATATGCCTATGTCTGTGTTCTGTCCCATGCCTTGCTGTCTTGTATTGTCTTGTCATGCTGTTCTGTCTTGTCTTGTCATGTCTGTGGTATGTCATGTCTGTCTGCTTTGTGTTGTGCATACCTGTGTCTGCTTTGCATTGTGCATGCCTGTGTATGTGACCCGTGCCTTGTTGTCTTGTGTCTCTGTGTCTATGTTCTGTCCTGTGCCTTGATGTCTTGTATTGTCCCATGTTTTGTCACACTGTTCTGTCTTGTCATGTCATGTCTGTGGTGTGTCGTGTCTGTGTCTGCTTCATGTTGTGTATGCCTGTGTTTGTCTTCTGTGCCTTGCTGTCTTGTATTGTCCCATGTCTTGTTGTGTTGTGCCGTCTTGTCTTTTTGTCTGTGGTGCATCATGCCTGTGTTTGCTGTGTTGTGTATGCCTGTGTTTGTGATGTGTTGTGTGTCTGTGTCTATGTTCTGTCTCGTGCCTTGATGTCTTGTATTGTCCCATGTCTTGTCATGCTGTGTTGTCTTGTCTTGTCCTGTCGTGCCTATGGTGTGTCATGTCTGTGTCTGCTTTATGTTGTGTATGCATGTGTTTGTGATGTCTTGTATATACCTGTGTCCGTGTTCTGTCCCGTGCCTTGCTGTCTTGTATTCTCTTGTCATGCTGTTCTGTCTTGTCTTGTCTTGTCTGTGGTGTGTCATGTCTGTGTCTGCTTTGTGTTGTGCATGCCTGTGTCTGTGTCCCATGCCTTGCTGTCTTGTATCTCTGTGTCTATGTTCTGTCCTGTGCCTTGATCTCTTGTATTGTCCCATGTTTTGTCACACTGTTCTGTCTTGTCGTGTCATGTCTGTGGTGTGTCGTGTCTGTCTCTGCTTTATGTTGTGTATGCCTGTGTCTGTGTTCCATGCCTTGCTGTCTTGTATTGTCCCATGCCTTGTCCTGCTGTGCCGTCTTGTCTGTGTCTGTGTTCTGACACAGCAAACACAGGCATGATGCACCACAGACAAAAAGACATGATGGCACAGCACAAGACATGGGACAATACAAGACAGCAAGGCACGGAACACAGACACAGGCATACACAACATGAAGCAGACACAGACACAACACACCACAGACATGACACGACAAGACAGAACAGTGTGACAAAACATGGGACAATACAAGACATCAAGGCACAGGACAAAACATAGACACAGACACACAAGACAGCAAGGCACGGGACACTGACACAGGCATGCACAACACAGAGCAGACACAGGCATGCACAACACAAAGCAGACACAGACATGACAGAAAGAGAGAGAGAGAGAGAGACAGACAGACAGACAGAGAAAGAGAGGGAAAGAGAGAGAAAGACAGAAAGAGAGAAAGAGAGACAGATAGACAGAGACAGACAGACAGACAGATAGACAGAAAGAGACAGACAGAGAGACAGAGACAGAGAGAGAGAGAGAGACAAGACAAGACAGAACAGCATTACAAGAGAATACAAGAGAGCAAGGCACGGGACAGAACAGACACAGGCATACACAAGACATCACAAACACATGCATACACAATATAAAGCAGACAGACATGACACATGCCTGTGTCTGTGTTCTTTCCCGAGCCTTGCCGTCTTGTATTGTCTTGTCATGCTGTTCTGTCTTGTCTTGTCATGTCTGTGGTATCTCATGTCTGTGTCTGCTTTGTGTTGTGCATGCCTGTGTCTGCTTTGTATTGTGCATGGCTGTGTCTGTGTCCCATGCCTTGCTGTATTGTGTGTCTGTGTCTATGTTCTGTCCTGTACCTTGATGTCTTGAATTGTCCCATGTTTTGTCACACTGTTCTGTCTTGTCGTGTCATGTCTGTAGTGTGTCATGTCTGTGTCTGCTTCATGTTGTGTATGCCTGTGTCTGTGTTCCGTGCCTTGCTGTCTTGTATTGTCCCATGTCTTGTTGTGCTGTGCCATCATGTCTTTTTGTCTGTGGTGCGTCATGCCTGTGTTTGCTGTGTCAGAACACAGACACAGACAAGACGGCACAGCACGACAAGGCATGGGACAATACAAGACAGCAAGGCATGGAACACAGACACAGGCATACACAACATGAAGCAGACACAGACACGACACACCACAGACATGACACAACAAGACAGAACAGTGTGACAAAACATGGGACAATACAAGACATCAAGGCACAGGACAGAACATAGACACAGACACACAAGACAGCAAGGCAACGGACAAAGACACAGGCATGCACAACACAAAGCAGACACAGGCATGCACAACACAAAGCAGACACAGACATGACATACCACAAACATGACAAGACAAGACAGAACAGCATGACAATACAAGACAGCAAGGCACGGGACAGAACACAGACACAGGCATACACAAGACATCACAAACACATGCATACACAACATAGAGGAGACACAGAAATGACACACCACAGACATGACAAGAGAAGACAAGAAAGCATGACAAGACATGGGACAAGAGAAGACAAGAAAGCATGACAAGACATGGGACAATACAAGACATCAAGGCACGAGACAGAACATTGAGACACAGACACACAACACATAACAAACACTGGCATACGCAACTTCATGTTGTGTATGCCTGTGTCTGTGTTCCATGCCTTGCTGTCTTGTATTGTCCCATGTCTTATCGTGCTGTGCTGTCTTGTCTGTGTCTGTGTTCTGACACAGCAAACACAGGCATGATGCACCACAGACAAAAAGACAAGACGGCACAGCACAACAAGACATGGGACAATACAAGACAGCAAGGCACGGAAGACAGACACAGGCATACACAACATGAAGCAGACACAGATACAACACACCACAGACATGACACGAGAAGACAGAACAGTGTGACGAAACATGGGACAATACAAGACATCAAGGTACAGGACAGAACATAGACACAGAGACACAAGACAGCAAGGCCCGGGACACAGACACAGGCATGCACAACACAAAGCAGACACAGACATGACAGAGAAAGAGAGAGAGAGACAGACAGACAGACAGACAGACAGAGAAAGAGAGAGGGAAAGAGAGAGAAAGACAGAAAGAGAAAGAAAGAGACAGATAGACAGAGACAGACAGACAGACAGATAGACAGAAAGAGAGACAGAGAGACAGAGACAGAGAGAGACAAGACAAGACAGAACAGCATGACAAGAGAATACAAGAGAGCAAGGCACGGGACAGAACAGACACAGGCATACACAAGACATCACAAGCACATGCATACACAATATAAAGCAGACAGACATGACACATGCCTGTGTCTGTGTTCTGTACCATGCTTTGCTGTCTTGTATTGCCTTGTCCTGCTGTTCTGTCTTGTCTTGTCATGTCTATGGTATGTCATGTCTGTGTCTGCTTTGTGTTGTGCATGCCTGTGTCTGCTTTGTGTTGTGCATGCCTGTCTGTGTGTCCCGTGCCTTGCTGTATTGTGTGTCTGTATCTATGTTCTGTCCTGTACCTTGATGTCTTGAATTGTCCCATGTTTTGTCACACTGTTCTGTCTTGTCGTGTCATGTCTGTGGTGTGTCATGTCAGTGTCTGCTTCATGTTGTGTATGCCTGTGTCTGTGTTCCATGCCTTGCTGTCTTGTATTGTCCAATGTCTTGTCATGCTGTGCTGTCTTGTCTTTTGTCTGTGGTGCGTCATGCCTGTGTTTGCTGTGTTGTGTATGCCTGTGTTTTTGATGTGTTGTGTGTCTGTGTCTATGTTCTGTCTCGTGCCTTGATGTCTTGTATTGTCCCATGTTTTGTCATGCTGTGTTGTCTTGTCTTGTCCTGTCATGCCTGTGGTGTGTCATGTCTGTGTCTGCTTTATGTTGTGTATGCATGTGTTTGTGATGTCTTGTGTATGCCTGTGTCTGTGTTTTGTCCCATGCCTTGCTCTCCTGTATTATCTTGTCATGCTGTTCTGTCTTGTCTTGTCATGTTTGTGGTATGTCATGTCTGTGTCTGCTTTGTGTTATGCATGCCTGTGTCTGCTTTGTGTTGTGCATGCCTGTGTCTGTGTCCCGTGCCTTGCTGTCTTGTGTCTCTGTGGCTATGTTCTGTCCTGTGCCTTGATGTCTTGTATTGTCCCATGTTTTGTCAAACTGTTCTGTATCGTTGTGTCATGTCTGTGGTGTGTCGTATCTGTGTCTGCTTCATGTTGTGTATGCCTGTGTCTGTGTTCCGTGCCTTGCTGTCTTGTATTGTCCCATGTCTTGTTGTGCTGTGTCGTCTTGTCTTTTTGTCTGTGGTGCGTCATGCCTGTGTTTGCTGTGTCAGAACACAGACACAGACAAGACGGCACAGCACAACAAGACATGGGACAATACAAGACAGCAAGGCACGGAAGACAGACACAGGCATACACAACATGAAGCAGATACAGACACGACACACTACAGACATGACACGACAAGACAGAACAGTGTGACAAAACATGGGACAATGCAAGACATCAAGGCACAGAACAGAACATAGACACAGACACACAAGACAGCAAGGCATGGGACACAGACACAGGCATGCACAACACAAAGCAGACACGGGCATGCACAACACAAAGCAGACACAGACATGACATACCACAAACATGACAAGACAAGACAGAACAGCATGACAAGACAATACAAGACAGCAAGGCATGGGACAGAACACAGACACATGCATACACAAGACATCACAAACACATGCATACACAACAAAGCAGACACAGACATGACACACCACAGACATGACAAGACAAGACAAGACAACACAGCATGACAAGACATGGGACAATACAAGACATCAAGGCACGAGACAGAACACAGACACAGACACACAACACATCACAAACACAGTCATACACAACACAGCAAACGCAGGCATGATGCACCACAGACAACAAGACAAGACGGCACAGCATGACAAGACATGGGACAATACAAGACAGCAAGGCACGGAACACAGACAGGCATACACAACATGAAGCAGACACAGACACGACACACCACAGACATGACACGACAAGACAGAACAGTGTGACAAAACATGGGACAATACAAGATATCAAGACACAGGACAGAACATAGACACAGGCACACAAGACAGCAAGGCACGGGACAAAGACACAGGCATGCACAACACAAAGCAGACACAGGCATGCACAACACAAAGCAGACACAGACATGACATACCACAAACATGACAAGACAAGACAGAACAGCATGACAAGACAATACAAGACAACAAGGCATGGGGCAGAACACAGACACAGGCATACACAACATAAAGCAGACACAGAAATGACACACCACAGACAAGAGAAGACAAGAAAGCATGACAAGACATGGGACAATACAAGACATCAAGGCATGAGACAGAACATAGACACAGACACACAACACATCACAAACACAGGCATACACAACACAGCAAACACAGGCATGACGCACCACAAACAACAAGACAAGACGGCACAGCATGACAAGACATTGGACAATACAAGACAGCAAGGCATGGAACACAGACACAAGCATACACAACATGAAGCAGACACAGACACAACACACCACAGACATGACACGACAAGACAGAACAGTGTGACAAAACATGGGACAATACAAGACATCAAGGCACAGGACAGAACATAAACACAGAGACACAAGACAGCAAGGCACGGGACATATACACAGGCATGCACAACACAGAGCAGACACAGGCATGCACAACACAAGGAGACACAGACATGACATACCACAGACATGACAAGACAAGACAGAACAGCATGACAAGACAATACAAGACAGCAAGGCATGGGAAAGAACACAGACACAGGCATACACAACACACAGCAGACACAGGCGTACACAGCACAGCAGACACAGGCATACACAGCACACAGCAGACACAGGCATACACAACACGCAGCAGACACACATGACAAGACAAGATGGCATGACATGACAAGACATGGGACAATACAAGACAGCACGGAACAGGATGGAACAGGGCGGGACAAGACAAGGCACACGAGACAAACATAACACACCAATACATGCACACACACAAGCATACGCACTGGAACCAATCTCCATACAGACATACTTACATACTCAAGGTCCACAGCCTGGAACGGACAGCGTTGAATAGGCTCCAGACAAACCTTTCCTTCCCCACTGAAAGCTCCCTCTACATCAGCAACCATCCCTAATGATGGTTCCAGGGTCTCGACTTCACAGTCCAGATTAGAACCTAAAATCGCTAGGTCAGACAGTTGAAAACCATCTAATGCATCGGATGCACTATCTGCCTCCTGCCCTATATTCACAGTAAGTGGATCCTCCAGACTCACTTCTGAGAGAGGGGAGGGGTCTAACAGGGGGTCAGGGAGGTCAAGCATTGGAGTGACTTCGACGAAAGTCTCCACACCCCTTGCAAGTTCTGGAGTCTGCATCTGAAAAAGAATTGAAAGAATTGAAAGTTTGAGTATAAGGAGAGGTAGAGCCACTAATCTAGCAGTTCCTAATGATAGTAGTGTAGCACACAAAAATTCTACAGACTTGCAGCATTTCCATATGCACAACTATCTCTAGATCTGCATATGATTTAACAGGCTGATTTATCCACATCCAATGTTTCATCAGTGTTTCTTAATTCTGTATGTTGAAATTCTATGTCTGAATTGATCCTCAAAATCTTCAAGACAAGCTTTGTCAAACGTTATAAGAAATAATGTTTACATTAATATGCTATTGAAAGTATCTTTCTAAACACATCCAAGGAGTTTATTAATTTTTATTTAGTTTTCATTTTCTATACACTTTTATGAATACTGATCTATCAGGTTCATGAACTTAACATGAAAGATATTTATGCAACAAACAGAGGGTCATTCTAAGCAACATTCTTGTCAACTGCACACACACACACATGCACACACACACACACACAGAGGAGAGAGTAACAGCTTGTCCTATTATCATACTGGGTACATCTAAGTAGTTTATTCTTGCCAGTGTATTATCAATAAACTACTTTCACTCATATCCACACTCTTTAGGGCTTTTTCACGATTTTAAATTGCATTATGTACAAAGAAGAAATAAGGATAAACACAGTGGCAGCTAAATAATACCCTACAGTTTGCATACTAAATATAACGACTTTGTTTTATTGACTCTAGTCCTCAAATTACTTGAAATTAGTGGCTTCTTAAGTATGTTTAAATATTAGTTTGTGCACCCATGGGTAATACATGCTAACAAGACAACTGCTCAATTGCCATGTCTAATAAAATAATAAACTCTTATTAAAAAGCATTGATCATTCTTGTAATTGCCATCTAACAATATTCCTTCACACTGACTGACACTGTACTCTCTGAAAAGAATTTCCATGAATCCAAGACAAGACTTCTTTTTAACTGTTTAGTACTGAAACATATTTGATATTCTTAAGCTAAGAAAGATTTTCAAATGGGCTGTTGTTGGGGCCATAATAAATGTCAGATCAGTACCATTTCAAACCAAATAAAAATCACTAGAAGTCTTCACTGAAAATTCCATGTCAATATGACTATCCATTCTGGGGGAGAAATGATCACAAGACTTTCAATAGAGCCATACTGCATGTCAGATTAGCATCCTTTTCATTTAGGCCCAACCAGTAATATAAAAATGCCTTCTGTAAAAAGACCCTGTTGATATCCCTTTCCATTTAGGAGAACCATCCTGGCAGCCATATTTAATGTCAGATCAGTGCCATTTTCATTTATGACCAACTAGCAGACATAATAAAACTGGCTAAGAAAATCATGTTGATATGACAATCCAACAAGAAGGAGAAAGACTGGCCATATTTGAGGTCACATTGGCACAATTTTATTTATAACCATAAACATAAGAAGTCTTGTTGTGATATGACTTTCTGTTGAGAAAGAGATTCTGTTTATCAGAAGATTTTCAAGATGGCTGCTATTGCGGTTATACTGTTTGATTGGCACTATTTTCATGTAGGATCACTTGACATCACACATGTTTTAGCGAAAAGACCATATTGTTTTGATGAAGCAATGAGGAGGAGTAGTGATAACAAGATCGTTAAGATGGCCACCATTGCAGTCTTATTGGAGGTCAGATCAGCAGTTTTAATTAAGGATCACTAGACATCACAAGTCTTCTGGTAAAGTTCCAGGAGGAGTAGTGATCAGATTTTCAAGATGGCTGCTGTCAGATCAGCAAATTTTTCATTTAGGACCAATCAGAGACATCATAGGAAGTCTTTAAGTGGAAACCCATGCTCATATGACCAACTATTCAGGATGAGTAGCCATACTGGATGGCAGAGCAGCAATTTTCATTTAGGAAAATAACTTTGGATAAATGTGTGTTATGAATTATGGCAATCCTTCATGAAGTTTAGAATAAGAAGCAATCTCATACTTGTGTTACTGTATGGATGAATAGCAGATGCCAGACAACAGTTCATTCCATAAACTCTTCTGGCCTATGACTATAAAACTAACTATGAAATCCCACATGGTTATACTGTATGTTTCACTGGCACTATTTTCATGTCTGCTAGTTGGTCCTAAATGAAAATGGCACTGATCTGACATTCAATATGGCTGCCAGGATATTTCTTCTAAATGGAAAGGCATATCAACGGGTCTTTTTTACAGAAGGCATATTTATATTACTGGTTGGGCAAAAAGGATTTTTGAATGATCTGTAAGAGATAGTTTTGTGTGTCTTTTTCTTATTTCTCTTGCATTTAACCTTTCTTGTCAAAAAAGTAGGATAGTGGTCACTAAGACCAACATTTGGTACATTAACACTAGCCACATTGTCTGGTAGGTTGGTATAAATGTGATCAATAAGAGTGCTTGATTTTTCTGTTACCCTTGTGGGCTCATTTACCAGCTGGACTAGGCCTAATGATTCAATAAATTCCATCCAGTTGTTCCTTATTTGAGTATTGAGAAGGTCCTTATTTATATCACCGAGTATATATGTTTCTTTCTCCTGTGCAAGAACATTTTCCATTTGTTTCAAAAGTTATTATTCCAAATTGCTTTGGAGGAAGGTGGCCTATAAATGAAACCAACTAGGAATGTTTTGGCATTGTTTTGAGAAGTTTCCACCCAGATACTCTCAATTTCATGCGACTCCAACTCAAGTCACCTTTCTGCATTTACATCTTCCCTAATGGATACAAGTTCTCCCCCTGCTGTCCAAACCAAATAAGGAATTATCTAAAAAAAAGTTTCCAATACCCTGGAACTTTACTCTGAAATAGTATTCCAGTTGAGATTAGAAATGCCCACTCTATTTCCTTCTTCCAAACCCAATATATCCAGTGGTTTCAGAGATGCAGCTAAAATAAATAAATCCCTTTGTATTAGGGCCTCAAGGTAGATTTTTTCTTAGCTAACTTAGCATAATTTCAATGATGGTTGCAGCTTAACAGGGTTGTTTGTTGATTTGAACAATTAAGTTGCTGTTGCTTTTAATAGCAATCTAAACATTGTTGGCTACTATCTTGCTCTGTGCCTTTTCAACGGACCTGTGCATTGAGGCAGCCGACCCAAGCTGGCCTGTACAGGCATAAAGCCAATGTTTTTTTGGAGTCGGCTGCTTTACCAACTAGCTACCTTGGCTCACAATAGCAACTAAGCATTAAACAATGGTTTTCATTATAGCTTTTAAGTGCTACACAATGACTTTCATTATAGCAATAACATATTGCAGTAAAAGAATGCCTCCAATAACATCACAGGCTATATACGTCATAGTGAAATGAACACATCCAATTCAGCAGTTGGTAAAGTACTGTTTAAAACCTTGTTACATTAGCTATATTGTTTGATGAATCACACCATTCTATACATTCTGTATTACCTTCAACTCCCCCACCCCTGAACTATTAACAGCAAAGACTGCACCTAATTAAGAAAATATTCCACTTTCTGATTGACTTTAAAACAGAAACTGGTATTTTTCTTTCAATTTATTGCCTAAGATTGTGTTTATGTGAGTGTGTGCAGATGTATTTTTGTAGTGATTGGGTGTGCAAGTATATCGAATGTTTCAAATAAAACAGAATATGAATATGAAATATTCTAACATAATTAGAGATTTATTGCTATTTTTGATAAAAAATTATTCAGTCAAACAAATAAACTTTAACAAATAAAACAAAACAGCTACTTAGATGTGCTCAGTAATGTCTGTCATCCTCCTAAACCAACGAAATGTTTAACTGCTCATCTTTTAACTGGACCTTTGTTTAATACCTATGAATCAATGTATTAACCGAAGACCTAATTTGACCTGAAAACAACATGCAGAGTTCGGGTCGGCAGGTCATGGGGAAAGTGTCAGTTTAATTCCAATACACTGAAATGAATGGTTGTTAACTGGTTCAAGATCTTGCATTATCATACTCATGAAAATTCATTAAACCAGAAGCAATTAAAATAATGACACATGATTTAGACAACAGTAATCCAATCCACAAGTTTCAGATGCTGCAAGACCAGAAGTGGTCATAGAGTCCATGCTAACAGAATGTGACTACATGGATACAACTACTTTATCACATTGCTAATTATATCAAAGGTATTTTCTATTAAATGAACTAACATGAATATTGCTAATTATATCAAAGGTATATTTTATTAAATAAACTAATGCTAGATGATATTTTGAGGACTTTGTTGCCATTTCATAGGACTTAATGACTTGTGATAAAATGTTAGCAGTTTGCTTATAAAAACTGTCTAGATGGAAAAAAACAAGTCTGATCAAGTGTCACCTTTGTATGAAAGGAATTTTCAGCAGAAGCAAAAACATACTTTTAATTGTAATTGTTAATTGGTGTACATTTAGTAAAGGAGAATATAACTGGCATGAATAAACATGTTTATTTTATTGTTTAATTTATACAATTTCTTCTCAACAATAGTTTCCTTTCTTGTGTGTAGGAACATAATACCTATACCCCACTAACATGTATTAAAATGAAGTGGTATGATTCTATAGTCATAAACTAAGTAACAGAAAGAAGCAAAACCAGTATGTTTTGTAAAAAGTTAATTTAATTATCAAAGTTATAAAATGAAAATTAAAGAGGAACTTACAAAGTTGAATCCAAAATAGTTCCAAACAAGTGCTGTTAAGTTCAAACGAATCAAATGGTCCATATAAATTTGAGATCCTCAAATATGCTGGTTTGCCAACAGTCCTGACATATCAAAATGGTATTGTCCAGAACTCTTTTGAATTATTCACAATAGTTCTAGAATAATATTGTAGTCCAATAAACACTTCCTATTTCCACTGAATCCAAACAATTGTTTCCTCTCAAATAATATCTACATACAATATTAAAGACTGACACTTAGGTCTGCAGACTTGATGTTACAAAAAAACCCATAAGTAATAATAAGAAAATTATCCAGCTCTAGCTAATTATATACAAGAGTCAGATGGTAATACTTTTTGCTACTACTCATATGTGACAATTTGCAAATAGACTGCATGGTAACAGAACCCACCCAAACCAACCCATCCAATGGGAAATAAACTTAATTCTTCTAAAGAACCCACCTGACTGACATGTCAAATGGGAAACAACACCGAACTTGTCAAACTTGTTTACTACTAATATTATCAGTAACTTGACCATTGCCATTTAGAGATCCTAAGCGATCCATACTCTTAATACCTTCAAACAGAACCTATACCCATATAAAAAATTCAGATATAAATAACTACAATTTACAGTCATGAACAAAAATTACAAAAATTATAAATATACATAACAAAAGCTATCCTATATAAAAATTTAACAGTGGGAATGTGGACATGAGAGTGACGAAGTTGTTAAGAATTTATAAATGCTCATGACACTATGTTGAAAAGGATTGCAAATAATTCCAGTTGTGTCTGGATTGCCTCAATATTCCAATTTGGCAAACTGCATTCTCAATCAGTGCTAGGCTGATCCCAGCATTACAGTGCATTCTGGGCTGATCCCAGCTCAAGTAGAATTGGTGCTAGGCTGATCCCAGCTCAGTGTAAAAGACTGATTCCCAATCGGTGCTAGGCTGATCTCAGCATTACAGTGTATTTTGAGCTGATCCTAGCTCAAGTTGAAATGGTGCCAGGCTGATCCCAGCTCAAAGAAAATCTGTGCTAGGTTGATCCCAGCATTCAAGTATATTTTGGGCTGATCCCCTCTTCAAGTAAATCTATGCTAGGCTGATCCCAGTATTATTGTGCATTCTGGGCTGATCCCAGTTCAAGGATAATTGGTGCTAGGCTGTTCCCAGCATTAAAGTGTAATCTGGGCTGATCCCAGCTTCCATGCACTGTGCTAGGCTGATCCCAGCTCAAGTAAAATCTGTTAGGCTGATCCCAGCATTCAAGTGTATTCTGGGCTGATCCCAGCTTAAGTAGACTATGTGTAGGCTGATCCCAGCATGCTAATGTATTCTGGGCTGATCCCATCTTAACTAAATCTATGCTAGGCTGATCCCCGCATATGAGTGTATTCTGGGTTGATCCCATATTCATGGAATAGAGCTAGGCTGATCCCAGCATGAAGAAAATATTCTTGTATTTCTCCTATTTAAAACTGTAAATAAAATGTATTTAATGGGTATGACCTTTATGTTATTAGTATAGCTTACGAGTATCCGATTGGGGAAACAATGCAATATTCTTATATTTAACCTAAAACTGTAAAAGAAACGTATTTAATAGGAATGACCTTTACGTTATTAGTATAGCTTATAAGTATCCGATTGGGGAAAAAATCCAATATTCTTATATTTTTCCTATTTAAAACTGTAAAAGAAATGTATTTAATGGGCATGACCTTTATGTTATTAGTATAGCTTAAGAGTATCAGATTGGGAAAAATATCCTGTCCCATGGTAGCCCCATGATGCGCATGAACGGCATAAGGGCACAACCCACGATGTATTCATTAATGGGTGGTGACTGGGGTGGTGGTGGGCTAGCACAAATCCATAAGAAAAGTTTGATGTGGAGGCTCAAAATCCATTGTCTGTACCTTTGAAAAGCCAGAGAAGTGAAACTCTACATTCATTGTCTGTACATTTGAAAAACCAGAGAAGCAACTGATCACATGGTACTCTATATGATCATGAAATGTTACGTAAGATTATCTAATTTGGTTGGCTCCTTGAATTCTGGTGCCAATGGCAACCACTAGGGCTTATGACCCCCCCCCCATGATCCTCCAACAAGCCCCAAGTAAGAGGCTAATAACAGTCTCTTGCATAATTCCCTGTCTGCCTTTCAGTTTCAAGGTACATGTACAACACCCCTATCAAAGTGTTAGCTACTAAGTCTTATAATTTGATATTACATCATCTTACCACACCGCCAATTCCTCCCTCAATGGTCATTATCAGACATCAAGTTGTGCATAAACTAAAATTTAATAAATTATTATTTTATGCACAACAAAACAATACTGAATTGTATGAGAAATTTTATGCACAACAAAACAATACTAAATTCTACAAGAAATTGTACAGGCAATGTGTACCTACAATAACTCCAGATCATCAAGTTGTGCATAAACTAAACTTTAATAAATTATCATTTTATGCACAACAAAACAATACTGAATTTTACAAGAAATGATTTAATACATGCATTGTAAGAAATATCTGGGCTGATCCCAGCTTAAGCAGACTATGTGCTAGGCTGATCCCAGCATGCTAATGTATTCCGGGCTGATCCCATCTTAACTAAATCTATGCTAGGCTGATCCCCACATATAAGTGTATTCTGGGTTGATCCCAGATTCATGGAATAGAGCTAGGCTGATCCCAGCATGAAGAAAATATTCTTATATTTCTCCTATTTAAAACTGTAAATGAAATGTATTTAATGGGTATAACCTTTATGTTATTAGCATAACATATGAGTATCCTCCAATTGGGGAAAAAATACCAAAATGAATTTGATATTAAGAAATATCAAATGAGAGCCCCCAAGAGTATGTATGTATGGCACATCTGTAGAATCATGCCAACCATATAGAATCAAGTTAATTTGGTAGCAATAATGGTTCAGCTATAACTTCCTAATAAGTATATATTCAAACTTCCACATAAAAAGGAAGACATGTAGTCCTATCAGCTAAAGGTGAAAAATAAACATAACTACCTAATGATTCAATGAGTAATATATTATTTTAAAAAATGCTTACTAAATAGCAAAATAACTTAGCTCGTCCAAGCTAAAATAATATTGAACATACTCTAAATTATGAAATACAATTTTTCTAATGTCTTTCAAAACATATTACACAAACAGAAAGAAAATTCTTTCATCCTCTACTTTGTTAACAAAAAATCATCCCTTGGGATAATAGGTGTTTGATAATTGTCAATTTGAATTTTACCATAGGTGTAAATCTCTGGAACAACAGTTGTGAAATTAGAAATTTTATAGTTCAGTTGTTTTTTCATTTAAAAACAGTACATTGTGCCTGGAATATTTAGGCCCTGATACTCATTATTTAAGTAGCAGAAAGAATGGCCAAAATTATCGTTGGAGTTAGTGAACAGTTGGAATTGGAATACATAAACAACAAACATTGTTATGTATATTTAATTTGCATTGTTTTTTGGCTTTTCTCCACAATTATATGTTATGTATATCTATATTATGTGACTGACCTTGGCCAGTAGACGAGTTAAGGGTCTTCCTGACAAGTGACATTTATTTTGTAAACAACATAATACATATCTATTTCTCTCTGATTATAGATTAAATATTCAGATAATTATTAAGGGAGGTAAGCATGATTACTTGTATCCAAGTATTGGGAAATTAGTTTTTTGTTGGAAATTCATGATCTTGTTGATAACTTAAAATTACACTTCATATTAATACTGTTTACTTCAAAACGTCAGTCTTATTGTTGTACTCAGTTTTTAACTTGAGAGGATTTATTTCTTTAAATTATTCACTGGAATTATAAAGTGCTCAATATTTCCAGACTAAATCAATATTTTGAGATTATTGTGAATTCATTCAAGGACATTTTGATTATCATTTTGATACATCACAATTTTTGACACATTAGCACATTCAAGGCTTTTAGAACACCAGCACATTCGGTATTTGAATTTATTCAGAATGCCACTGGAATTCATTTGGAACTCCATACTTTTGAACATGTGTTAGAAATTTTAGGATTATTTGGGATTTAATTCACAATACTGTAAGTTCTTTTTAAATTTTCACTTGTATTCAAGGAAAATAAATTACTTGCTAAATTTTACTAAACTATGTTGGTTTTTGCTTTTTTCTGTTACTAAGATTAAGACCATAAAGTCGCAACAACATAAACAGCAAATTTAGGAATCCCCACCTGAATTAGATGCTTCCAAGCTGGATTGTTTATGAAAATGCCATTGATTTTATAGTTAAGTTCAGGTGAGGATATACATCTGCCACTTTGTGTTTAATCCTAGTTGAATTTGATTTGCAATGAATTAAGAAAGTGATTCAAGCAAATAATAAAAAAAGCTGTGTGACAGGCCACTAGATTTTAGAGTTCAGATTACAACAAAACAATCATCCCTTACCACCTTACTTCAACTCAACTGTAACTGATGAAATAAGTCTATTCAGATTTGAGCAAACTCTTGACAGGTGTTCTGAAGGACTGATCTAGCTTAATTTTTAATTTTATATGAACCAACTCACAATAGCCGGAGTTGGGTCATAAAGTTCAACCATTATGCAGATATATAGGCCATCTCCAATCATATCTAGAGATTTGAGCAGTGTTGGAGGATTTGTGAAATATTAAGACATGCACTTATCCATGTATCCACATGCAGAATTACATAATCCATATTTTTTTTCTCAAAATGCTCAGAGGAATAAGTAATTTGCTTTGTGGGATTTTGGACATTGTTGGGCAGCTGTAATATTTCAAAGTCTATAATTAGTTGTTTTTTTCTAGATCAGAAAATATTCATGTTAATACTTCATTGAGGAAAATATTAAAATCTCTCTCTCTCTCTCTCTCTCTCTCTCTCTCTCTCTCTCTCTCTCTCATTTAATAATATAATTAAGCTTCATTGGATTTTCACATCCTCTTGCTGGGCAGCTAATAACTTGTTATGACCATCAACCAGCCCCCAACTTGGTAGCCAAGCCTGCCTTCCTGTTTGTTTAGCGAATTAGCATTCTCCATATCTTGATCTACAAACAAACTAATATACTTGCTCCACTCCATGGAATTAATGATCTTAATATTATCCTTATGCTTTAGGAATAAACTAGAGATTATTAAAGTCTATTAACTATATAAAAGGTTGTGTTCTTGTTGTTCGTGTTGATTTGGGGTTTAATGCCATTTCACAGGGCAAAGTTAGGCTATTTATGGCAGCCAGTATAACTAGTGGTAGAAGAACATAGGAAAGCCCCAATAAGAACCACCAACTCACACAAAACTACAGGTAGCTTTCTCACATACCTACACTGGCCATGCACAAGACTCAAACCCACATGGACAGAGGTGAGATGTCAGTGAATTTTTATATACATGAATATAGTACCATGAAAATTATCTTGATTAAATTCAATATTAAAAGAAGAAATTTCATTTTTTTTAAGTTCACGTTTTTGTTGTAAACATATTTTATACAAACAGCTTTGAAAATGATATTTATGTGAGGGCCATAAACAGATAACTGTTTCAGGTTCAGTAAGTGAAAGTAATGAGGAAAAATAAAAATTATTCAATGTTCATATTTACTTCATTCGTACCAAAACAAAATCATGCAAGGAAAAAATAAGGTTGCAAACCTGAGACATATCTGTTTTGGCCCTTAAAATGGCATGTATAGCAATGTTATAGAAACAAGATAATCATGGTCATATAATAAGCTGATTTGGCCAATGTCATTGGTTTTCCAGCATAAATTACGTACAAGGTAAAAACATGTTTTAGTGATTAAAGTGGCTCTATGTGTGTTTCCAATAAATTGGACTTAGTTTTAAGTCAGTGAATAACATATTTCCAAGAATACAATGTTTTATCCAACTAATGTACTCCATTAATTTTTTACATTTTAGCTGAACTACATTTGAGACTTCATTAATATTGCCAAGCTATAAAATAACCATGCATTATTGAAAACTCATAAATGTTCCTTTAATCCTCACAAATAATATTGCCCAATGTCCTATGAAAATGCACATATTGTAGACAAGAACACAAGGATATGCAGTGAAAAATACACACCTTATAAAACACTAAACATCTTACATGTAGTTTCTATGATAAGCTAACTAACTGCTGATAAGTTTATAATAATACATGTATTATGTACTGGTCATGCAATATTTTTTGCTTGTTTGAGTTTTCTGCTTTTTCCCAAAACATAAATGTATCTGGGGTAAATTGACACTTTTCACATAATCTATACTTTCTTCGTTTGTCCTGTTTGGTTTTCTTTATACAAAGTGACAGTCATACAGAATTGGTGTTTTTCAATGTCATCATTACAGCCTGAGGCATGAGTCCAGAGTGACTTAATATTTAATGGGAAATATATAAAATCCACAGGTGTTATTAATTGAATCCCTTCAATGTTTACACATATATACTGCACAATGATTGTGCCCACCTATTTTATTCAACCTGAAAAATATATTATACCATAGTTTTGACTTGACTTGTTTACTGATGTGTGTAGTAAGAGTGACTTGACTGCCCCCACAATTGGTTGTCTCACAAAAGCTGATACAATAACATATAACCTCGAGGCATCAGTGCATATGCAAAACAATGTGAAAGGACTCTATTGTTGTTGGAAAACTTTGTTGCAAACATAAATGATCTAATATATCTACTACTTAAATTACTACAACTCTGCTAATAATAATAATAATAATAATAACAATCTCATTTTAATCTTTCTTTGTCAGACAGTTGAAAGCCAGCAAAGTAACAAATTTATTTAAGACTACATTATTTGAAAGGAGTTTAAAATAATTTTTTAAAACAATTCTTTTTGACTAATCTTGCTAAAAAAAATTTTTTCTAAACAGTATATGTGTGTGTGTGATATGAATTAATAATGTAGCTTTAACAATTTCTCAGTCATATCACTATGATATCTGCAGTGTGGCAGTTAATAGTGATATCTAGCACTGGGGCATCATGCTGTAGACATGTAGCATGATGTCCCACCCAATCACATTATCTTGATACCAGGCTGACCAGTCCTAACACTAACCTCATAATCCTGAGCACCTAGCGAGGCAGCTGTTAGTACCATTTTTAAAAAGTTTTTGATATGACTTGACCGGGGTTCAAACCCATGACCTCCCCTCATCCGAGGTGGGCGCTCTACCCACTAGGCTACCAGGGCAGTCCTTCTAAAAAGTATCATTTTTGAAAGGTAAACAAATGTGTAAATAGAATGGAACAAAATTCTCTCAAAGGCAATAACACCTTTTATGCTGACAATTTTGGTCAGGAATTCAAGATAAGATCATTTCTTATTTTTAACTGCTGAATGTTGAAACCATCTCTGATATTCTACAGCAATAACAGGATTTTCAATTTAACTGCTATGTTGGACATATTGGAAGACAAAATGGCATCATTATCATTTAGGACCAACAAGACATCATGAGAAATCTTGTGATGGAAATTCCATATTGATATGACTTTCCATTTTCAAGATGGCTGCCATGGAGGCCATACTGGGTATCATATTGGCACCATTTCCAAGTTGAACAAATATGCAATCATAAGAAGTCTTGTGGTGAAAATACAATAGAGATAACCCAATTTTCAAGATAGCCATTGTGCTGACCATATAGGAAGTCAGATTGGCACCATTTTATTTTACAACCAACTAGACTTCATGGTCTTTCTGTGAAAACCCTATGCTGATGTGACCATTCATTCAGGAGAAGTGATAGGATTTTCATGATTGCCACTGTAGCAACTAAAATCAGCTCAACATCATAAGAAGTCTTCTGGTAAAACTCCCAAGGCAATATGTGTTTCCATTCAAAAGGAGTAGCCATAACAAGATTTTTAAGATACCGCTGTGGCAGCCATATTGGACATCAGATTAGCACCATTTTCTTTAGGATGAACTGGACATCATAAGTAAACTTGTTGCGGAAACTTCATGCTGATGGGATCATCCATCCAGGTGAAGTAGCAATAACAAGATGTCAAAAAAGCCGTTCTGGATGCCATATTGGATGTCCACCCAGCACCACTATTTTTGGGACCAACTAGACCATGGGGTGATTGTGTGTGTGTAAAATTTCAATGCAGTAGTTGAAGAGAAGTAGTAATAACAAACTAGAGTTAATGGATGGATAGACAGTGTACAACATATCATACATAAGCCCACCTGGTCTGTGTCAAGTAGCACTAAATTTTGATGCTATGTCCTAAAATCTTTACTCCCGTGTAACAAATTACTAGAGATGGACAGGTTAGGAAATTTTGCAGGGTACCTGGCAGGGTCAAGTTTCTTTATTAACATTTTGTCAAGTTTACCCCACACATCTCCTCTCACTCCCCTATTTTCGTCAATCATAAAATTATTTTCATTATTTTTTAAAAATATTTTATTACTGCAGGGGTGGGGGGAGCAACCCAGTAACATCAAATTTTTATCTTAAAACCCAGCCAGGCAGATACTTGTGCATAGTGTGAAACCTGGTCAGTACCTGATCATTTCTACAAATTACCATATAACTGTTCTTGGGTGCTGTAAAATGCTACTACATACAAATAAATTACTTCATTGAAACTGTTTTAATAGGGGTCTGATGTTTAGAATAACAACTCTGCATGCACTCTTTATATTTTATCTTTAGATAACTAAAACACTTTCTCCATTCCATGGATTTACATTTCCTAATATAATTCCTATGCTTTAGGAATGAAACATAAATTATGAACTATATAACTGCTTGGACATTTATTAAAACAAAAGAGTATAATATGATATCATCAAAACTAACAGACAAAGAGAGCTTAGAAATGTTTATGAACTTGCTGCTGGAATATTTATTTATTACACAGTGATGAAATCTTTAATAATGATAATAATAATAATAATAATAATATGAATAGTTATAATAATAATAATAATTTCTATTTTTGCTATTTTTATCATACATATTTAATGCCAACAAGGAGAAGATGTATTTAAGAATAAGTAACTTATATGATAATATTTAACAATAATCAAATTCTTTTGCCAATTAAGCTAACAAGGTTTTCATCCAAAAGTTCCCAAGCTATAATCCAAGTCCAAAAGGTTAAACTAATATGTGAAAAACATTTTTGAAGAATTGCATAATATTCAAAGAATGTAATCAGTGTAGTTATTTATAACCATGATAACATGTCCAAAGTTATATGATTGTAGCTTTTTTAGCTTTTTGCCATTGTGCTAAAATGGATTCAGGATGGACATACAAACAAACACACATAATGACAAAGACACATACTGATGGACATAAGCAACTGGCTATTTATGCTATTGTATAGAGAGTGAAGTGAATAAAAACAAACATGAAATTGGAATAATCACATAATCCTGACCCTTTTTCTAAATGTGGTTAACTAGTTAGTTCACTATATGAACTTGTGGAAAGCAGTGCTATATTGGTGTCTAGTATTTTTATCTTCAAATCAGAAAACATTACTTTCTTCTTCTCATGCTCTCTCTCCCTCCCTCTCTCTCTCTCTCTCTCTCTCTCTCTCTTCTGTTTAAATAGACTGATCAGATGTTAAAGAATTTATAAAGGCCCCATTGGTTGCTAAACACCTGCTGTGTACCTGTCATGTACCACCATCACCAACTTTCTAAGCAAGCATGGACCAGGGGCATCCACAGAATTATTTTTGGGTGGGGGGCGAACATGTATTGGTCAGCTATTAAGTTTTACAGATGGAGGCTAAAATCATGTTTAGAGGTGAAATCAGTTTGGGGGTGGGGAGTGACCCTCCTTGCTCCTATGTGTGGGTGCCCATGGTATGGATTCGAAATTACCAAATTACTCAGTAGGGACTGTATGAACCGTGGTCAGACAATTCCAATAACAGTATGGTTTATGCTCTTCATCTTTAATCTATAATAAACTAATACATTTGCTCCATCCTACAGATTTAACTTTTAATTATCTTAATATATTGAAAGAGATTATCATTACCTACCATGATGGCTTAGAAGTGTCTATGTTGTTACTGCTGGAAAACAATTTGCTGCACTTAGATGAAATAATAATAATAATAATAATAATAATAATAATAATAATAATGTTAATAATAAACAACTCTTTTGAGAATTTTTTCAGGCAATTTACTGCTAGCCTTTAGTTTAAATTTATTTAAGAATAAGTAGGTAACTTGTGTGTAGATGTTAAGAAATGTCAGGAGGGGTTTGCTAATAGAGTTAAGAATTTTTGCAATCAGAATTTCAACATCACAAGAAAAGGTATACAAGCAGTTGTGTTAGGTGAAGGCTCGTACAATGTAACAGAAGAAAAGAGTGAAGACAACAAGCTTTGTATATTTTAACAAAATAATTTATTTCCCTAGAAAACAATGTAAAATTGGAAAATAGGACTTACGGTTTGTGAGTATAATCCCAAATTTAATCGTAAGAATGAAAAATACAAGTCCTATCACTAAATAGTTCTATTAGAATCCAGGTTCGAATCTCGACGACATACAGATATGGAAGGCAATGACGTCAGATGTGGCCCATGTATGAATATCAACAATTCCTCAATTGAATCACAGTTTATGTTTCCGAATAATTCCAGAATAAATTTCCACTGAATTCTTTCTCCCAGAATTTATAAAACAGTACACTCGTTTGGTTTTCTAGAGAATAAATTATTAAATTCCAAACACAAATGAATTTCAAAAACAATCTGGTTTCAACAATAAAATAACCTATTCTGCCTTCTAGGTATCAAGAATACAACTGACTAACGAGCGCTCAGAAAGGGTTATATATTCACCCGAATTATCATCCCGTTCTCGCGAGACAGACTACGAGGTCTCCTAACACTTGAAACATGCAATAAGATATTTGCCAAATTGCACGTAGTCCTATCTAAGAACTAGACTATCACTCTAAAATAAATTTAAAAATAAAACATTGTTTATTCAGATTAACATGTAGGCCGAAAAGGACCTTGAAAACAGCCAATCGTATTAGCGTAGCGCTTACACTACTACGGACCAAGGTAAGCTAAAAATATTACTAATGTAATACGTTTTATGTCTTAGATAAACAGAATTACTGAAAAAGAATTTAAAATCCCTGCAATAATCATTACGATAAAATGTAATGAAACAAAAATAAAATAAAAAAGAATTTTAAAACTAACACACAAGCAATTTAATTACATATACGTAACAGTTGAAAGACTGCTGTAATATCCAGGTAATCGAAGAGTTTATTACTTATAACCATGATAAAGTGAATATAACTGTATGATTCTTAGCTGAATATTTTTATTTTGCCATTGTGCTAAAATGGCTTTGGAATGGGCATACAGATGTACAGATATAAGGACAGAAATGTTCTAATGGATATGAGCAAATTAAATGGCCATTTCTGCTATCACAGTAGTGGCATAAAAACACTGACATGATATAATTTGTATTTTTTCAACATTAATAATATTCCTGCTTTCCCAAACTGTCCTGTTGGAATTCTTAGCATATTTGTGCAAATCAGCTTTTTCTGATACACAAAACCTTCTGACATTTCCTAATGCAAAGTTTTAGCTTAGATTATACATGCATTGAGATCCCCATCTTATGACAATATTTACAATTCGTTTATTATATACATATTAATTATTTGATATAATTTAGAAATATGGGATCAGCACAGTGTACTGTATATACTCACGTATAAACCGATTAATTTAGGACAAAATAAAGGCCTGGAAGAAGGGGGGGTCGGCTTATCCGAGGGCCAATATCTAAACTTAACAGTTTTTATGTCTTTTTGTTGACTATTGTAAAGGCGGTAAATCTTGGGACACGAAAAAAAAAAAAAAATTCTGTGTCCTAAGACATATATATGTAAAATAAAATTCATTTTCGGTGACCCGACACTTATTAAACTGTTATCAACTACTATGATTGACTTTGTTATTATTTTGCATGTGCATATTTTCTGATTTCTCCAACAAGAAATTAAATAAAGGTAAATACAGACTTCATAATTCATGGGCCCGTCGAGTTTACCCAGGAGACCAGGCTGAACTATAATGTACAGTACTTACACAGTGTAAAGTGTACATAGCATCACTTAAATCGTTATTTATTCCCAAACATATTAGATGCAGGTTTTGCTTTATTCATTGTTTCGACCAAATTGCATTCTTTGAGATAACATTTCAGCTAGTCCTTAATAGCTGCTCCATTTACACGGAATCACGCGCTAATGAGTTACTCATTTTCAATGATATAAGTGATCCTACAAACTGAGGTAATATTTATGAAGGTACACACGTTTAATTGTACAAGGCGCATAACCATCATAACTTACATGTTTATGAAAAGTGGTAATAACAAAGCTAAAATTCTCATTATAGATCAACTAAGATCATCATCAATCTATGTTTTGTGTTTTGGCTGAACAACATCACAACTTTCCACACAATTTAAAGTTTGATATTTCGTCGTCTCCTTTGTTGATAGTTGGTGGATTTGTCTTTCGTTTTCCAACAGCAAAACAGGCCAGTTATTCATTAAAACCCCAAAACTGGCTTGTGTTAAGAGGGAATTTTGACCAGCAACTATACCAGTACATTGATGTGTAATTGCCTTTCATTCCATAATATTAGCACGATTACCGTAGTTTTGTAAAACAGGGTGTAAGGCATACCTGTCAACTTTTCAAAAGCCAAGTAGGGAGACTGAACAAAAAAAATGAGAGATTGGGACCTAAAATCGGGAGTTTTTTTGTGGCATTTTTAAAGCCTTGTTTTCACTAATATTGATCGATCTTCCGGGTCTAATATGCATTTAGAATTTACCACGTGCATGTTGTGATGTGTCGGAGTTGTGGGTCGGCTTATACAGGTGTCATGCACTTTTTAGTGTTTATACCTGTTCAGTTTTGGGGGTCGGCTTATATGCGAACGGGCTTATACACGAGTATATACAGTAATTTCAACTGTTAACTGCCATTTATTTGGTTATATGATTTGATGCACATAAAGTTATTTTTAGGTGGGCCAGCTCTATATTTTTCTTTGCTAGCAATGATTTTTGTTGTCATTGTAATGTATAGTTTATTAGTATCCTACTTTGTAACTATGGATATAACCTAAATCCAGTCTGGAAACATGTTGAAATCATCATGATATTATGTACTTTAATGTAGAGTGTTTATGGCGTAAAATTGATTTGATACACTAAGTGAGCTTAGTTGGAAGACTGTAGGACTCTTAATCTAAGTTTTGTGGGTTTGATAGCTGTTAATATGCCAGCCTAGTTCATCTGTCTCTGTGTGTCATAGGGAAAAGGACTTAGCTCCAATATTTTCAGCATGATATAGTGAATAATGTGTTAAAAGTAAAGAAAGTTGATACTAGGAAATGTGAAAAAGTCTGATGTAATGATGTTTGCTGGGACATGGCTTAAGCAGAAAATTCTAAAGGATGAAATAGAAGGAATCTTAACTATTTCATTTTAATAGATTTTAATTAAAAATTTTCTCTGTCCCATTTAAAAGAAAATAACTATTTTGAAATTTTAAACTCAGTTAATTTTGTAAAGATACAGGATTGGTCCCGGACCTGGCTGGTTACATTTAATACATACAAGACTGAATTAATGCTAATGACTTGATGGACTTGTAATGACTTGATGGACAGAAGGATTACTATATTAAGATACAGATGTACAAATCTATTTAAAGCATGAAAGAAACATTGTGCCTTAGAAGATATGAAGACTTTAACACCAAGTTATCAATGTGTGGGAATGGCATCGATTTTCTAGTTTCATTTTTTTATTTTTATTTGCATTCATTATATAGAATGCTTCAATTAGCATACATTCCATGAATTCTGTATTATTCATAAGCAAATGTTAGCTATGTATGTACACTTTTAATAAAATTTATGGCCATGTATGTGTATCCTTTCTGAGATACTATTAGACTGACATTTGCATGCATGCATAATACACACTAGGGCTGCATCAGTTATTAAATTTGTTAACTAGTGAACCATAATACATTAACCGAACCTAAAATGTTAGATTAGAAGATTTCTGTTCAAAACTTGATATGCATCACATATGTAAAACACATATTTAAACATTTATACAGTGGCATCAGATTTAATTTCTTGTTATATAGTTTCATATAATATTTACACAATAAATACATTTTGATAGTGTGTGTGTGTTGTGTGATTTGGATTTTTAACATAGCTTTAACAATTTTTCAGTCATATTGCTACAATGTCTGCAGTGTGGCAGTTTATGGTGATATCTAGCATTGGGGCATCATGCCACAGACATGTAGCATGATGTCCTACCCAGTCACATTATCTTAACACCAGGTCAACCAGTCATAACACTAACCTCTTAATGCTGAGTGCCAAGCAAGGCAGCTGTTAGTACCATTTTTATAAGTCTTTGGTATGACTTGGCTGGGGATCGAACCCACAACCTCCCACATCCAAGGCAGACACTCTAACCACTAGGCCACCGGAGTGGTATAGAGAGGTGATCAATGATTTCTGCACACAAGTGATAAGACTATCTTCTACCAGTTTTTTTTTTCCAGTAGGTTCTGACAACAGCACTATTTGTAGGAAAAGATTTTTGATTTATAAAACCAAACCAATAAAAATTACTACATAATATAATAATTTATTGATAAGAAACATTAGTATGCTGTGAGCAGACTGCAAAAATGGTCCTACAGTTAACAAGCGTTTTGAAAAAATAATAGCTACAGCATCATAGCTTTTGAGTACTACTTTCACCTATTTCTTTATAAACTGGAGGCTCAGTATACGTCAGTAAGAAAGAGAGAGAGGAGCAGGTACACAAATTGTGGGGACCGAATGTTTGTAACTTAAAAATACTTCTAATAATCATTTTAGAATAAACACAGTTCTAGATGTACATGGCTATGCTTGATGTACTTGCTTGAAAAAATTAAAGTATTATGGTTTTGAATATAAGAGTTTTTCTCATTTTTTCTTGAGTGCTTTTACTAAACTGCAAGTTCCATTCTGTTAAGTAGGGGAGCCATTCACATGAAATTATTGATTGTTTATTACACCTTTATTTCCATCTTCTCTAAACTATCACTGACTCTGAACTGCAAGCTCTGATACTTGAAGACCATGCAACTAAGGCAGGTGCTCTGATAATTAACAGTTTGATGTATCATTGGACAACCAGGATCAGCAAATCTGTTCACTAACACAGATAAGAGATAGCACTGATTGACTGTAATTAAGATGGGCTTTAGAACACTTGCACTTATAGCTGAAGTAAAACAACTGCATATCAAATCTATCTTCACTAATTAATTCCCATGAGTCAGTGCTGGAACCTTGCTACCTGAAAAGTTAACCACTTCCTTTTCACACTGAATGTAGAATGAAGATGATCACTTTTCTATGCAGTGTATTAATTATAATGAAATAAAAATAAAAGGTTGTCTGTAGAAGTCATTGTGAACAAGAATTATCAAGAAAACACATTTCTTATATAAGTGATCTTGACAATAAAATGCTGGCCACAGAGATAAGACATGGCATAAAAGAACTTTCTTTTCTATGATATCAAAGCAGGTACTATGATGAGTTGATAAAAACCAGAGGTAAATTTTGCTTTCCTTGTGATTTTAAGTAACTGTTCTTAAAGTCTCCTTCAGTAGCTATTATATTATTGACCCCAAGAAGTCAGATTTTAGTGGAAGATTTTTTTTTTGTTTTTGTTGGTTTTATCAGCACTTTTTAACACATTATTGGCTATTATAATCATGCCAAGGAAATGCGAGTGAAATACTTTTCCCAAGGCAGTTGGCCCAGTTCTAGCCTGAGTAAGTATCAAAATGTGAATATTAGGACTAGGAGCATGATTCCCTGTGAACTGGGCTACTGCAGCTCCCTTTACTGGGTGAAAGTACATACATTACATACATTACACACACACACACACACACACACACACACACACATACATACATACATGGATGCATACATACATATTCCCATGCACATTTAAAATAAACATATACAGTCAATAACGATGTTGATAGAATATTTTGAATCTTTTGGGCTTGGAACTTTAAAATAGCAAGTTCAAGTACAAAATGTTAAATGTGTAAAATAAATGCAAGGAGGTTGTAATGGCCTGAACATCTAATTGGGTTACTTACATATCAATGCATATACATTTATTTACATTTTAGTCTTACCCAAATACTTTGCTTAATTGTGATAAGATTTTTTTCTTCTAAAAAAGTCTGAAAAGTCTACACCAAAGTGACCTGCATGGACTTACGCAGGAACAACTGCAGAATCACATAGCAACACATTTGTCTTTGTGGCAATTATAGTCAGTTGGATTCCAGCAAACTGATACTGATAGTGTTGAAATATGATAGCCTTCATATCCTTGAGTCCAGTAACTGGGTCTCATAAAAACAAACTGATATCAGTTGTCTGGTCATTTCTGAAACTTCATCCTTAGAGAAGTGAGGCTGTAGGGCAAAATGGAGTCCAAACATAAGTGGGAGATAAAAGATGATGTTTTGTTTCCAAAGACATCTTTGTTTTGATGACAGGAAAAAGACACTACAGATATCTGCAGCAGCAGTCAGACAACATGTGAAGGTATATTTTCCATGTTATGATATCTGAATCAGTCAATTTAATAATTTCTTTTTATTTGATAGCTAGGTTTTTAGTTGCTTTTTATAACCTTTATATAAAGTAATTTCCAAAAATACAATTGAAATCAAACAGGTTAACATAAATTAGTGAATTACTTTCTTTTAAATGAGGATGAATATTTTATATTAGATTTTCCAAGTCATATTCATTTAGCATTTTTAAACATAATTCTAAACAGTATATTTGATTAGTGATATCAATTATGTATGTAAAATGTATGGACTATAACTGGGTTGCAAATTTTGCTTAAACTCAATAATGCCCCTATAGATAAAGATAAATATGTTTTCATAGCATTTTAAATATGAATTTGCTGTATTGTGACAGTAGTAACACAATAAGAGGCCAAAGCAGACCTCCTACCACTAATTTGTCTTACTTTAGTCTCAAAGACAAATAATAGCATATTCTGGGTAATGTGACTTGAATGATATTCTCCGTTTGATCATTATGACAGCCACACAGTTGCAAGAGTGGTCTTTAGTAGCCCAATCTTGGTAGAACATTCATTGTACATGTAATGTGAAACACTACCACATTTTTATTCACACTGAAAGTATTTGAGGAGAATTAAGTAAAAAAGATCTCTTACATATGCTATGAATACTGGACATTGGTAGAGAGATTACATTGGCACAACTTTTGTAGAAATTGTTCATAAGTAAATTCCTGAAAAACTGGTGGACTAGTGTTAGAAATATCACAATTAAATTTTCCATCAGGTTGCCATATAAAGCTGAAACCCATATGTTTCCAACTCTTATAATCCCGTTGACTATACATGCCATTATTCAATCTCAACGAAAAATATTCTGTTAAGAATATGTGTGTATGTACTATAAATGTATAAGTTGTTCACTTGTATCTTTTCTAAATGACAGAATCCACATATGCATTATTAAAATGTGTTTTAAGGGACCATTTACCCTGTCTTATATGCTATAAAGTGTATGTTTCTTAGAAATCACATACTTGATATTATCTTCACAGTTAGTATACAGCTGGTTTTTGTGTTAGTAGTAACCAACTAATTTTTATTTTCTGTTTCATTGCAGGAAGGAGAGGGATCAAGAGCTAGCACTGGTAGAATATAACAACAATTTTATCTGAGCATTTTTTCAGAAGAAACCTTTATATTTTGTGAAGCACCAACAGGAAAAGTGCAAAACAATGATTTAATATACAACACCAGAAAATTGGCAATAAAACTTGATACAAATGACATATTTTCTGGATATGTTACAATATGTACAATTTTTATGAAAATTTTTTTAACAAAGTAAAGTGGAAACTGAAATAAGAAATTATTTAAAATAAGGTTAAAAGTCTTGTGACTTGTCCCATAAATTTCCATTGACATGCGACTTGTCCCATAAATTTCCATTGACATGTGACTTGTCCCATAAATTTCCATTGATATGTGACACAAAATTGGCTATTAACCATATGACACAAAGCAAATTAGATTTGTAAGATTTGTGATTTACTTTCCTTTTTACAGCTTGATTCTTGTAAGACATCACTGTTTTGAGCAATATTTAAAAACTTTTTCAATCATTAACACTAAAATTTAAAAAGTTAGGACATAATCTATATAGGAATTTTTTTTATATTTTGACAAGACAGCATTTTGAAACTTGCTGTAGCTGGGGGCCCGAGTGGCGAAGTGTTAGGGTTAGCATTAATGGTGAATGCTTTAGAAGTGGTTGCATTCACCATTATGGATCATTGCCATCTCACCTCTGTCTGCGTGGGTTTGAGTCTCGGGTTCGGCCAATGTGGGTATGTGAGAAAGCTTACCAGTAGCTTCTTGTGGGTCAGTGGTTCTTTCCAGGGTTTTCCCGGGTTCTTCCTTCACCATTTACACTGGCTGCCATGTATAGCCTCTCTTGTGCTGAAAAATGGCATTAAACCCTATAACAACAACAACAACAACTTGCTGTAGTTTGCTTCTTTGCAAACATTGGCTCTCACAATGTTAACCATTACTGTCAACAGCAATGTACATTATCAGTTTAGAGTGCCATAATGCTTAGAAGTCTCTCTGTGCTTTGATTATGTAAAGAACGATTATCATGGTCTTGAATATGACAAACCTGATGTACAAATGACATCTTTCTTGTATCCAGCTGTGATTTCAAAATAAAGTCAATAACTAGTCGCATTTAACATGAGTAACTGTTCATACCAGCTATTAAATGCTATATACATGTATTAGGAATTATCTTAAATATAAGTAAGCATGTGACATGTTTAAAATGTTCTCATAAAAGCTACATGCTTTTTTTCTATGTATCAAAAATGTACTGATATGATTTTTCATGTTTTATTATTGTGGTAGCAAAGTCAATGGACAACTTCTATGAACACATGATGAAGGTAAAAGGCAGTAAGGACTTGTTTACCTGTTGTTCATTTGACTCTCATGCATACAATCATGTAAGTCAATAAAGTATTTATAGTAATTGACTACAGAATGTCAAGTTATAATTGTAGAAGTTTGTATTGTTATACATGTTGATAATAGAGGCTTAAACACCTGTTTATAAAATTGTAAATTGAAATACCTATACCTTCTATGAAAATATAATATTACTACCAGGAGTTTGATTTACAGTTATATATATACATCTAAGCTATGTAGTAATCTTGTTCAACTGAGTTTGGAGATCTACATTTTAGTAATATTATTGTGAGCCAGATAAAGTCTGACAAAGTTGTATCTGCTATGTAGTAATATAGCAACATTACAACTAAATGATTTCATCGGCCTTATAAACCCCAATTTATTAAAAACAAATGTAGACATGTATAAATAAATGTCTCTTACATGCCATGTGAGAAAAATAAAGACTACATAAGTATAATAACCTATTTCTCAATTCACCTCTATTCATGATAACAAATATCAGTTGTATCACCAAGTCACTAAGCACACACACACACACACACACACACACACACACACACACACACACAGTAACTTCAATAAAACTTTGGCTCTCTGTATAGGGGTTACACATGAACTAGAATCTGAATGAAACATTGTACAGGATTATGATTTCCAATCTATGCTAGGCTGATCCCAGTATTTGAGTATTCTGGGCTGATCTCAGCTTATCTATGCCAGGCTGATCCCAGCATGAAGAAATTAATCCGATTTTAAATTACATGCATCCTAATCACCTGAGCTGACCCCTGGACTAGGTAATGTAGTAATATTCTCACATTCATATGTGTATGGTTGTATTTTCCACTTTAGAAAACCAGTGCAAGATTGCTTGCTCATGCATCATGCCTGACCTTTATCATGGCTTCTCAATATATTGACAATTTACTGGGAGCATAGTACACACAAAATATCAAACACTTGTTTGCATCATCACTTGAAATTTTTTCCCCAATAATCAAATTAAACACTATTTGCAACATATTTAGATATTAAATGGAGCAGTGGTTTATGTCCCACAAACATGTTTCACATTGATCGATCTACCTACATGAACAACATCTATAGTCCAATTTGGAGTTGAAAAAGCTGTTGTTGTAATTGATTTCTTTAAAAAATGTATATTCTCAGTATTGTTTCTAAAGTTTAAATCAATTCTTGCTCAAAGTTGAATCGAGAACTATATTGTTATTATTTGTCTGCCTTGGTTAATCTTATCAATAAAAGTGGACTTCATCTTGTGATCTGTTGATATCTGTATCATTGCACAAACTATATTCAGTACACAATTCAGACACTATGTATTGCAATTACTATAGCCATTTTAACTACTGGTACTGTTCTTGTTTTTAAATATGAATGAAAGTTACACTGAATATTTTAGTTTAAATCTAACTTTTTAATGCTCTATGTTATGGTAAGGAAATTTTTAGTGGTTGTTTTGCAGCTTGAAAGTTATAGCAGTATTCACAGTATGCATTTTTGATAGGACTACCCTTTTAGCAGAGAAATGTGAGAAAAAGATACCCATCATTGTGCTTTAATGTAGGATTGAAAATTCTATCCTTGGGATTACAATTTGCATTAAACACTCAGCACATCCTTGTTTATGACTTAAAATTCTAAACTTTGAATGAAATTTTCCTATTCTACACAAAGTCATATTGGTTCTATCATTACTACATTGAGCATGGAGATCAGCATTGTTGACTTGGGAAGGTAGTCACAGTTGATAATCAGTAGAGTAATATTACTATGTGTGTGTGATTTAGATTTTTAATGTAGATTTAACAATTTTTCAGTCATATTGCTATGATGTCTGTGTGGCAGTTTATAGTGATGTCTAGCACTGGGGCATCATGCCACAGACATGTAACATGATGTCCCACCCAGTCACATTTATCCTGGCACCAGGCTGACCAGTCTTAACAATAACCTCTTAATGCTAAGTGCCTAGAAAGGTAGCTGTTAGTACCATTTTTATAAATCTCTGGTACGACTCATCCAGGGTTCGAACCTGTGACCTCCTGCATATGAGGTGGATCGTCTATCCACATAGGCCACCGGAATGGTAATACTACTATGAAGAAGGGATTTGCAAGTACCTGGTAGTAATGATATTTTTAATATTAAATACAAAGGTAATGTCCTATAAGAAAGACAACACTGAATTTTCTTTTACCATGGAAATAGAGTAATGGTACTACATGGGTTTGGGGACAGCAGGAGAGCCATGTAGTATTGTTACTACATCAGTTACTACATGGTATTGTTACTACATCAGATCTGGGTATTGATACTACATTAGGTTTTGGATATCACAAAATCATTGCTTGGAAAGAGGATAATGTTGCTAAATGGGTTTTGGGGGATGGCTGTGATGGCTATGTAGTATTGTTACTACATCAAGTTTTGGAGGTCACAAATCATTGCCTGGACATAGGGTAATTATACTACATGGGTTTAGGGGATAGCATTAGAGCTATGTAGTATTGTTACTACATCAGTTGTAGCATTGTTACTACATCAGATTTTGGAGATCACAAAATCAGTGCCTGGATATAGAGAAATGTTACTACATGGGTTTTGGAATTAACAATGTAGTATTTGTTACTATAGTCAAATTCCCTTAAAAAGACTAGCAAGCAATTCCTTTCTGACAGCCATTAATATATATTTTTGTTCAATTCACATTAGAATGCCAAAACAAATGCTTTCTCCAAATGCTGAAAAAACTACTGGCTTAGGTCACCAATCAATAACATTGTGAAGTAAACAAAATATGTTTGTGGATTTTATATTTTAAAAAAATTTTAAAAAACCTTTTCAATCAACAATATACAGCTCTTCCTTTTTCAGTTTAAATTTTTGTAACATTTTCCATTAGAATCTCATTGATGTTCAAAATCTGCTATATTATTACAAGAGAATACATGTAAAAAATGCACTTGTTTTCTTTCAGTCCCCTTAAAATATGTAAAATTATATTTCTTTTCTTCAGTTAAAAAAAAAAAATCAGAATATTCCCTAAAGTGTATTTTTAAAATATTTTTTATAACTCTTTCCCACTTTTGTATCATCATTCTTATTTAATGGCAAATCAAAACAGTATGTCCAATATTAAATGTCCTCTATGCCAGGAAGCTGTGTCAAAGTCTGTTCAGCAGTATTCAAGATAAAATTGTTTTCTAATTAAACTATCCTTTTAATAATAATAATAATAATAATAATTTTTATTTCTTGCACATATTTTCTTCATACGATACATACATTAGATTGGTATAAGAAAGCTGATGGCATCAAGACAGACTAGGTACAATTGTGTCATACGATACATACATGTAGATTGGTATAAAAAAGCTGATGGCATCAAGGTACAATTGTTTCATACGATACATACATGTAGATTGGTATAAAAAAGCTGATGGCATCAAGGTACAATTGTTTTATTTTTCTACCTTAGATTATTATTATTATTATTATTATTATTATTATCATTATTTCCTGCACATAATTTCTTCATACGATACATACATGTGGATTGGTATAAAAAAGCTGATGGCATCAAGGTGCAATTGTGTTTTATTTTTTCTACCTTAGATTATTATTATTATTATTATTACTATTATTATTATTATTTCCTGCACATAATTTCTTCATACGATACATACATGTGGATTGGTATAAAAAAGCTGATGGCATCAAAGGTACAACTGTGTTTTATTTTTCTACCTTAGATTATTATTATTATTATTATTATTATTATTATTATCATTATCATTTCCTGCACATATTTTCTTCATATGATACATACCTGTAGATTGGTATAAAAAAGCTGATGGCATCAAGGTACAATTGTTTTATTTTTCTACCTTAGGTCAATAAAAATATTATCATAGATGGATGGACAGATGAAAATGTGGATATATATCCCACTTGGGGGACAAAACCCATTCAGGATGTGTAAATGACCAAGTATGTTGAATGATTTGTTGAAATACTGAAAACTCCTTCCCCGCTTGCTGTAAAGGGCCAAAGCTTTCAACATGTAATTGTTTTCTATTGTGACATTTTAATATTCCTATTTTATAGTAAGAATGGATAAATATATCATATGTAACTTCTAAGTATATACATATAGAGAGAGAGAGAATAAACAGGTGGGGGAGTCACTTTGTATGAATGACATTTTGAATGACTTTTACACACGTTTTATTTTAAATTAATAGACAATTTTAGTACAGTACCATTATCTAATGGAAATGGATACACTGCAACGTGTACTATAGTAAACTTTTATGGGCTGAAGACAGAATCAGAATTAAAAAAACCATCCAACATTGCCTCACTCTGTAATGGCTAAAAGGATCAATTTTATTTGAATGGCTATTGAGATGCACATGTGTGCTATAAATAATTTATATTATTAAATCTTTTAATTGAAAAAAAAAATCCAATTCAGTGATTTTCGGACACTGAAGAAATTCATAATACTGTACATATAGAATCACAAGACTCAACCATCCATTAAAAAAAAAAAAATCGTTACCCAGACCAATGGTTACTCTTGGCAAATTATATGTGTACTGGAGAATGCATAATGTTTAAAGTCATTGATTACTTCTAAATTTTCTTCATATTTTCTGAAAATTATTATACTCTGTACATTTATTTGTATTAACATAAAAATACAAGACATTTTGTAATTTTGTGCCTTGAAATTTTTGTTCAGATCGGTATGATCCCATCTTCATTTCATACAAGCATTCTTATTCTTATCATTTGCTCCTTTTAAATAATCAGTGGCTTCCACTAGTAATGGTATGTACGTGGTTCATTTAATAATATCCCAGTGCAATCTGTCTTCGCATCTCAAGTAACCAGCAAATCTGGGTAAAAATCCCTTCTAGAAAAACTTGCTAACTTACAAAAACAGAAGACTAGCCTATAGTGCTTGTACCTGTTACCTCTGTGATATCTCATGCAGTGACATCAGTTCTTAAATATAGCCACCAACTCAGTTTCAGGCAAACTGACATAATGGAGATAAGTGTTCTTTACCATGTTATTATTCTTACTGAAAACCAGTTGCTAAATTTGTTCATCCAAATATAGATGAGAATTCCAATATTCAGTTACAGTGACGGTCAAGGCCTATACACTGCAATTCTAAGAATCAGATTTGATGAATCTGTCTAGACTTTCAAACATCAGTCACTAAATGGACATGTGAACACTGCAGAACTTGACAAGTTCACACAAGAAAGTTTACTCACATGAACCAACTTATCTTTTCAAAATCTCACATAAATTACATTTTAAAATGTTAAAGTACAAGTCCATGTTAGATCTTGTGCAAGGTTTTCATGAGCTTTATATTAGCTAGTTTTGGTATCAATCCAGAAGCCAACAGTACTCTGAGGTATGGCAAAAAAAATATGAAGAATCTAATATATCTAATTTTAGTGCAAAACTAACTCAATAATTCTGTGCAGCAACATGAAGGAGTAAAATTCAATTTCTATATTGAAGTTTGTTTCAAAGCTTTTGCTGGAAATGACAAAAATTAACAATAATCATACCTGTCCCAGACATATATTTGCACACATTCCTGGTCTTGTTCAGGTTTTGAAAGACATGGACCCCCCCCCCCCCCGCTTTGATGATTTGAAATGATTAATAAATCTGAGTGGGAATTGCTTGAACTTGGATTATAAAAAGTCAAAAGATAAATGAACAAGTTTTTGGAAATCTAATTTTCCTGAATATGCTTTACACAACATGACTATAGCTTATCCTAAGAAAGTGCATTTTAAGGTTCTGATCTTTGAAACGATGAGATAAATTAATTTGTTTTCTTATTATTTTTGGATGGAGACAATAAATGTTATATGCAGTATTTTATTTTAAGCCCATGTTTTGATTCATGGAACTCAAGTACATCAATCTACTTCCCAAACAAGTTAACATTTATAATGAATATATAGTCAATACTATTTCAAGTAAGATACATACCTCAGCTGCCCTCATCCGTGCCATTGACCTTGTCACAACCTGACTACACACGCCACTGCGACAGCGATAGTAATTCCCAAGGGGTATGACCATCGTTGACACCACACTTATTCAGTAGCAAACGCTGGTTCTGGCAATAACTAAGTACTGAAAGCACTGAGATATGGCAAGCACCAAGGGAGGATTTCAAGCACTGATCAAGAATACTGAAAAAGACAATATACAAGAATGGTAATTTTACACTAGGAACTGTTAGAAAAGCCTGAAGAAGATCAAAAGAAAAACATACATATTAGACACTTCATGAGGTGAATATGATGATTAATTGCTTTATAAACAAATAAACCTCATACTGACTGATGTGAAAATCAATGTCATGAGCTTTATGGGTTCAAAAAACTTAATATTCATAAATTCAATGGTCTGTAATTGTTTCATTCTATAATTTTGAGAAAAATGTAAACATTTGTCTTGTACAAATGCATTGTACAAATTGTACAATTGTAGAATTGTACAAATGCTATTTTGACTACATACAATTTAAGGGAAAGATCACTTACGACATGTGCCATCCAATGAGAAACTAATCTCATACGAATAATAGAATAATGAGTAATTTCCATTTTCACCATTTGATGTCAGGATTATCAATGACAACAAAACATGGTGCTGTTGAACAAATGCCTACAAATAGCACAATAATATCCATTAAATTACTTTCAACCAAACTTGTGACTGCAGCAAAACAGAGAAAGAAAACCCGACTGTGTACTTCTAAATCTTCACATTGGTAATGATGTCTATGTCACCAGAAAAATTACAGTTATGTCTTGATAATTACTTAGAATAACAGATTATATTTATATACAACAATATATATTTTGTCTATAGATTTTGTAAATGCATTTTGAAACAATTTCCTGGAAAAAAATTATAGATAGAACTGTTGCGTGTCTAGGCTCATACAAAGTAACAAAGAAAAGAGTGAAGCCAACAAGCTTTGTAAATTTAACAGAATAATTTATTTCCCTAGAAAACAAGGTAAAAATATGAAAAAGGACTTAAGGTTTGTGAATCTACTCCAAAAATTAATCCTAGAATTTAAAAATATATGTCCTATTACTAAAAAGTTCTAAATGAATCAAAGTTTGAATCCCGATGAAGTTCCGGGATGGAAGGCGATGATGTCTTCTATAATCTCTTTTGTGTTGACGTGTCAACAGTTCCTTGTTAGGTCACCAAGAATAATAATCCAGCTTTAGAATTCCGAATAATTTCCAAATAATGTCTTTGTCCAAGAATTTGAATGAGCAAAAGTAAAGATTCCAGGGAAAATAAATTATTTTAAATAAAAACTCAATTCAAAACTGGCAACACACAAAAATACCTTTGCGCTCTGAAGGTATTAATTATGACTGAATTGAATCACTATAAAATGCTAGTTTTAAATGCAACTTGAGATCACGTGATGGGATCACATGGTCACTTAGTTCAAATGGCGCAGTAAGACCATATGCCAACTGACACATACACAATAGATGAATTTGATTCTACTGAATGAATCATACTATGACATTCAATAATAATGAAAAATTTTAAAAAATGTTTACAACAGAGATGACACGCATGTCAATATGATCTTGATTATGACCAATGATTTTCACTCTATGTTTACCAATTCAGAATCAAGGTCAGGAACTAGGTCAGCTAAAAATACAATATTGCAATCATGACTTGTTTAGTATGAGAATAAAAAAAACAGTCAGAACTGAACTGAATTTTTAAAAAAAATCAAATCCTGTAGACAAAATTATCATTACAGCACATGTAATGCAATAAAATAAAATAAAAAAATTTAAAACTAACAAACAAATAATTAAATTACATATAACAAGAACTTTTAGGTACTTTAACTTTTGGGAAATTAATACTAAAGTCGAAAAAAGTTTTTATAAGGGAGCTAATTCACGTACATTGCAAAATGACTTCAGATTTTTCATGGTGCAGCCACTGGTCATTGGTATCAGTGATGTCATTGATGTCTACACTTATAAAAACATAAGCATGTACAGCCTCACTGCATCTCAAACTTTCCTTATTCCTACGTGCAAATCCTGGGTAAGTTTGGAGCAAGTTTTATAGCACTGACCCACTTGGGAGGGGGCTGCGGTGGAATTAACTTTATACATGTACATTAATTGTACTTCCTTGGTAATATTTTTGCATTTAACTGTATAAATACATTGTATAATAATACAAGTAGTCCTGGAAGTGTCAAACTGGCTGTGATGATGCATCTTTTAAAGAGCTGATTGTGACCATAATGTCACCACAAATTATGTCACTGTGACCCAGAATTTCATGTTTCATCATCTTTAGTTAATTTTTGGTTTTAGGCTTATTTCTCAAGCTTTGTTCATGCAGATGATTGCATGCATCTCTATTAATGTCCCACACTTACATATTGTGACAGGTTTCCTCAACAGTTTGTCATTTTCAACCAGCAAAAGCCAGCTTCTAATGGTATGGCAATATTTTCTGAAGCTGATGTTAATGATTTTAAAACACAGAATCAATATTAATCTCTGGTTTTTATTGGCTCATTATAGTAAATATTCTTTAATATTGTAGCAAATAATGTTCTTTATAATGTCTTACATCTAGTATACTGTCACAGAATGTAGGTAGGTAGGTGGTTTAATGTCAACCAATTTTTTTTAAAAAAAAGACTAACAGTTCAAATGTAAAAAGAAAAAAAAAATTGCAAAATATCCTTTAACAAAATGGGCCATAATATTTTTGTTATCAAGATTTCCTTAGTCAGAACTTATTTTCTGCAAAATAATTACTGTTTACAATGGTGACTGGGGAAACTAACCATTGTCTAAGTGAGATATTTGTAATTGTTAATTATGGGCTAGTTTAATATAAAATGACATTGTTGAAAAAAACTTGCACAATTGAAAATGTTTTATTTTCACCAACATGGCAGAAATCTTTTATGTTAGAGTAACATTAATTTTGTATAGAATATTGGCATGAAAAAGGCATCCATAATATTATTGATATTAGTTGACATTTAAACAACGTCCATAACATTATTGATATAGTTGACATGAATAGGACATAATATTACTGATAGTTTGCATGAAAAAGTCACCCACAATATTGATATAGCTGGCATTAAAAAACATCTATAATATTATTCATATGGTTGGCATTAAAAAGACATCCATAATATTGTTCATATAATTGGCCTGGAAAAGACATCCACCATATCACTTATATAATTAGGATGAAAATAGCATCCATTTTATTTTTTATATAGTTGTATGTCATAGGACCTTCTATTCCTAATAAATATTTATTTTAAAAATCTGTATGAACTTAAAGGAAATATTTTTATATTATATGTCGATGATACAGAAAATTCCTCAAACATGAAAAGATTTAACTGAAGATGAAAAGATGAAAATTTCCTAAAATAACATCAATTAATGACTTGTCAACCATCTGCTGATTTTGATTAATAAAAAGAATGCAGAATTTATATTTCAAATTTGTACTGGAAATGGAATAAAGTATTATATATCTCTCTACTTGAATTGAAATTACCTTCAGCTTAAAATACTGCTTAAAACTTTGCATACATTTGTTTTTACCTTAGCCAGAATGCAAGATAATGCTAATGTAGTAGTGAATTGGAGGGAGGGTCACGTGTATATTTATCACTTGAATCTAGAAAAGTACATAATTATGGATCAAACTGAAACAGTGGCTGATCAATACTAACAAAAATTTGCTAATGGACCACGTATTAGTTACTTTGTGACTACTGCAACAAATTCTTACCTGTACATCAAAATTATCTCAACTACCTTCAGATCTTAAATTTCTGGCTCCGGTTGCTGCTACACATTTTAAATTTGAGAAATGTATTTCAAAGGTAAATCTGTCCAGTCATAACTGTCACACATGCAAACATATTTGCATGTGTACAGTCGATGAGGAAAAGTTTCACATATTATAGCTCTTTGGGACCCACAATTTAATATCATGGGGTGGGTGGGAGGTCCAGCAATGGAAGGCAAATATGACCCTGATATTTTTCCATCATAAATATCAGGGTCAACATCTTACATTATGCAGAGGGG
Source organism: Megalonaias nervosa (assembly GCA_016617855.1). Classification (NCBI taxonomy): domain Eukaryota; kingdom Metazoa; phylum Mollusca; class Bivalvia; order Unionida; family Unionidae; genus Megalonaias; species Megalonaias nervosa. Next base: position 130,960 of record JAECUM010021243.1, on the reverse strand, counting down.
GTGGGGGGGACTGAGAATGACCAAGAATGTCTTGAAACAATATTCTTCCTCTGATTTGTACTAAGCAATATTAATTATAACTATATTTTGCACATTTGAAAGAAATAAATAAATCTTAGTTTTTTTTATGTGGATAGGGGAAGTACCCTGATTAAAATTTCCAGTAGGTTATATGTACATGTCTCATCAGAGACATTTAGATGTTTCTGATCTCCTGATATGTTATGATACTCATTGCAATGGCAGCAATGAGAAACATTTCACTATGCACCACTGCTGCCATGTAAACAATGAAGTTCTGAAGTCTGATACAAGATTCTCCAAGATCTTGATAATATCTTATGGTGATGTGCTATTATGGACTTAAGGTATTAATTCAGTTTCCATAGTAAACCTACGCAAAAACCATATTAAAAATTCTTGTTTTAAAGGGAAAAAACAATTTATAGCAGATGCACTTTCACATGAATAGAATAATTACATTGTTGAATGAATACTTTGTCATTAATAAGATTTCATCTTATGTAATTTTTTTATCACACATATATTTGACTAAAAATAAAAAGAAAGCTTTACTGCATAAATCTTTCTTTTTCTTTATGAGGGTAAGTGTTATGCATATTTAGTTTTTGAAAAAAACAATTCCCCATACATAGGTAGCCATGGGTCAGGGAGCCATCAACACAGACTACCTTACAATTCTTTTTTCTACACAAGTCATGTCTTCTGTATAAAGACTTCAAACAGCTATATTGTGAGCTATTAAAACGTATAGGTACACGAAGAAAAGAAGATAGCCTGAAAAAAAAACTAAGATGTAAGAAAGAAAAGAGAAAGAAGTGTGGATCAGAAGAGATTCAGAAGCAGGAGTATTGTAAGAGAATAATTATATAATAGGTATACATATAAATCTTATAAAACTATTTTAAGATTATATGTACAAAAATATAACCAAGAGATATTTCAAGATATATGCATCAACTGATCTTCATGAATATATCTAAAACATTTCAAACAATAGACAGAAAATAGCTACTATACAACCAAATAATTGTATGCCATTTTGTTTAAAAAATATTCCAGTTTATTGTTTCTTGTGGCTAATTCCATCTCACAAGTGTAGTATCAATTTAAAGAAATTTAAACAAAAGTAGGGATGGAGGTTTTCTTTCATGGTGCATATTATATATGTATCTTTTAGATATCAGCAATATAAAAATAATTACATTACCTGCTTCTAACATACTGACAGTTGTTCCAGTCAGTGAAAAGGTATGCAGGAAATTAGTGTTGTTTCTAATCCACTGGCTTAAATTATTCCAAACCTGCTTTACAGTTGCACAGTCCCCAAAAAGGTCAATTAAGTTTCAGATGAATCCATACAAAAAGAACAGTTATATTATTTGCTATTTTAATCATTTCCAGAAAGGTGTTTGGTGCAAGAACTCTATGCAGTAATTTATGCTGAAACCAAATTAGATTCGAACCTTTTGTACTTTTATATGTTAAGACAAAATACCAATCCAATCCAATTGGTTTGGTAGATTAAATTGAGTTTTCTATTTAATTAGTGCTTTAGTTTGTAATTTTTCTGTGTCTTTTACCCAGATACTATAAATATTTCTGCAACCTTTCTTAGTTTCAAGAAGGTCTTTTTTTCCAAAATGTCTGGTCTGGATTCGATAGATAATCTAGATATTCATACATGATTTCATGGAATTAAGAACCCCTGCATACTGTAGAAAGTTAGTTCAAAAATTATATATTTCATTCACTTTTTGCCATGAAAGGAATTTTCCATTGCTCTGGCATAAATAATGTGCCTTTTTCAAAAAAATTTTGCTAAAAATAAATATATTAAGGTTGGAGGGTCTTTATGTATTAGGGCTTCAATAAGAACAAGTCTTTGGAATCATCATTTTGGAGTATATGCTATAAGAAATAAAAACATCCTTCCAAAATATATTATCATCATCCTTTATGTTCTTTTCTATATAAGTGATACCAAACTTGATAAAATCTGTCACGAAATTAAAACAATGAAACATTAGATTACTCAATTTTGTACTTTTGGTAAGCATTCTTCTGACCCAGGATATTTTGAGAGAACAAATGAAATTTTTTTAAGTCAATCATTGCAAGTCTTCATTCTTCATAACGTATTTACTGCTTTTCGTTTCATACTGATACATATAACTGACCCTTTCCATAAGTACTTGTAGATTAAGCTAATGCAATTTTATGAATGATTCTGGAGGATTTGATAAACTTGTTAATATGTGATTTAATTTTGATAATGTGATTTTATCACAATTTTTCCATGGGGGTAAGAATTCTCTTCAACCATTGAGTCAGTAGTGTTTTGATTTAATTTAATTTACTATCATAATTAAGATTTGTCAAGCAAGTGTAGAGAAGATAATGCCCAGTATAGTGAACCTATAATCTATCCAGCATAAATTATTCTGTATACACAAAAGGCTGTTGCTTTTTTTCATGCTTCCTGTCCATATTATTCTTGTTTTCTCTATGTTTACATTAAGGCTGGAGGTCTTTGCATAGAATTTTATTGTGTGCATTGTATTTTTAATGGCTTTTTCAGATCCATCTAAAAACAATTTTGCATCATCTGCATATTAAAATATTAGAAATTCATTTCCATCTATATTAATACCATTTATATCTTTATTTTTTTCAATCATTAATGACAGTATCTCTGCACCGAGTAAAAAATAAAAAAGGTGAAAGAGAATAACCTTGTCTGCATCCCCCCTCTCTCTCTCTCTCTCTCTCTCTCTCTCTCTCTCTATATATATATAGATAGATAGATAGATAGATATGAAACCAAGTTATGTCCGTTAACAGTTATGCACAATTTTATACTGTGATAAAAAGTTTCAATCCATTGTATAATTGAATTACTGAAGTTGAAAAAAATTTAGTACTTTAGATAAAAATTCCCATTCCACAGAATTGAAAGCTTTTTCGAAGTCAGTCTGTAGTAGCATTCCTGGTATGCAATGCTTTTCATTACATTGTACACTGCTCTTATATTTTTCACAAATACCCACCCTTGATTTACTTGACACACCTAGGAACAGTAGCTCAATGCATAAGGAAATAATGCACATAGATGTGCATGTCAAAGATCACAGTGAATTATATTGTATGTTCATGTACACCAATATAGTAATGGTGCATTTTAGGCAATATTTAAGTATCTGAGCTTAGTTTAAGAAAATTAGAACAAAAATATTAAAATAATGTTTAATCAAGAGTTACCTTTTCTACTATCACCTTTTATCTTTCTTCAGTTTAAGATTGAAATATGTTACTGGCCTTATCATGTTATGCAAAAGTCAAGGTGACTGTCTATATGTGTATGTGTTACAACAGAAAATGGAATTTAAATGACAAATTATAGAAAATTCCCACAGAAAATAAATTAAAACTAAAATAAGGTAGTCATAAGTAAATTAAATTTCAGTAATGAGTGTTCCAAACTGGTAAAGGACTCAAATTCTATCAATGAAACAATGTCTCTCTTTCAGTTATCCCTAGGTAAGCTCTCAGAAGATTCCTTTAACTAAAATAAAACTTTCATTATCAACTAATCCTGGCCAGTCAACACACATATACTCTTGTTTATCTTCACCCATTTCAAGACTGGTTTAGTTTTCAATATCATTAGGACCATGAGTCTCAAATCCACCTTTGATTTATTTGACACACCTAAGAATATTAGTTCAATGCACAAGTAAGCAATGCACATTGCTGTGCTTGTCAAAGATTACCTTATTGAATATTAAATTATATTGAAAGTTCATGTCTAACATACAGCATTGATGCATTTAGGAAACATTCAAGTATTTGAGCTTCATTTAAATCAGAAAAAATTAAAACTAAGATGCATAATCAATAGTTACCTCTTTTACTATCACCATTGATCTCTCTTCAATTTAAGTTGTAGAGAATCTCAGATGGGTAATAATTTAATATTTAATTTATGAAACGAGATGAATAATGTTCACCTTCTGCGAGCCTTTGCGAGCTAAAGCTGGACATTATTCAACTAGTTTCATAAATTAAATAAATTAAATCATTACCCATTTGAGATTCTTTTTATCAGTTTTTAATTTCAGTGTAAATTTAGATGGAAAGAACGAATAATTTCGTTCATTCTGACAGACGTTGCACCTTTCATTTGTTGTGCGTAAAAATAGTCACAATCAAAGATGAACTAATATTGACGTTTGAAAGTAGATTATACTTTCTTACAAACTATAAATTGAAGACCAAGCGTACTTCCGAATAAACAGAACATTTTACACAGACATCATTTTTCAAACACAGAATGTACAATGTGTGCGATGTCACATTGTTTGATGCATTACCCGTGTCACTTTCACAACTAAACATTACATTGATATTGCGATATTCACGGGAAAGAATTTTTACTAAATGCAGAAATTCCCATATTTACAGTAATATATTTATGTCCTGATAATTGCAGTGCTTGATTTGGAACAGTAGACTACGCAATATGCAAACAAATTTCATTTTGACTAGGAACTGCATCACGTATTTACCGCGTAAATATGCAGTTGTTGGATAAACTTCTGTCAGTCTTAAGACCGGTTTATGTCTACATTCTTCCTGAACAGAGGGGAACTTACTTCTGTAAGTTAACATTTAAAACAGGCTTGTATAAAGGGTGGATTCCATGCTACAGATATACCGCCTCCCTCAACCCCAACCCCACACAAGCAATACCCGTAGTTTTACTTCTTGTTATTATTGACTTGTGATTTTAGGCATTTTTCATGTTATGATATGTTTTACATAACAAACCACTGTGTTGATAAATTAGCCATATTGCAGCAAACGAGACCATTTTTTCCCCAATTCCCTTTCGTGAGTTGATTCGAAAACAGTGGCCAAAAACGTTCATTGCAAACAAAAATTTCCAGAAGGCGGGGTTAAAATAGTTTTCCCACGATCGCATCCAATCAGTAATGATAATGCTGCACAATAATTTCATGCGCTTACTTGGGCCAATCAGAATCGCATAAGGTGATATCTACATGTATATGCGCATGTATTACCACAGGAAAGGAGATTTAAATAATAGAAATTACCTAAAATTTACCAAGAACACGTATAAAACTTAAGCTAGTCATAAGTTAGTTAAATTTTATTATGAGTGTTCCAAAGTCCGTTTAAGGACTGAAATTCAATCTATAAAATAATGTCTCAATTTTTTTTCAGTTACAACTAGAATAAGCTTTCAACATTATTTTTTACTAAAAATCAACTAATCCTGGCCAGTGAAACCCATACAGAATCTTATGTTCAACCATTTCAAGGCTGATTCCGATTTTTCCCACATCATCAGGACCGTTAGATCACAATGGCTGGAGTCTGCAGCTAAACTTCAAAACGTCAAAATTTTTCAAACCCGACTGTTGAACAATGATGTTGCATAGTGGTCTGCCGCCAGAACAGGCGTACTGAATCTTGGCGGGGAGTGAAGTAATGTCTTCTTGAACTATTTCTTATATTACTTCGTCTTTAACACGTGTTTGAATTCTTTATAAATAATTAATAAATTGTTTCTAAACTGCGCAAAGTTTAGTTCTGCCAGTTTGTTTTATACGAATTTCTGGTCGAATTTCTGTGCAATGCAGTTGACAGAAACACCCATACCCTCCAGTAAATATTCAATGATCTTTAATGATAAATACAAAGAACATGTAAATCGCTCTGTTAAATCCTTTCAATTTTTGGTTTTTATTTCAACGAAATAACGTGTACTACAGAGTTTTTTTTTTTTTCTCTGAAAGAATTTTCACACATTAGAACATATTTTCGCTCTATATTGAAATCATTAGGGCCAATCCTTTCATTTTGGAGGGGTGATGGATATATGATTTTGAAAAATAGTTTTGAAAAATAATATTGTTCCGATTGGTATAGAAAAGGAACTAACTGTATCCCTGCTATTATTTTAAAATAATCATCTTGAGAAAGAAGTAACAATCACCTATCACGATCAATAAGAAAATCACCCACCCACGTATTATAAAATAAAGGAATATATAATAACATGTACTTACCTTGTCGAGTACATGTAATCCAATGAGTACATTTAAGACGTGGACTTATATAGAGCTCGGCCACGTGATCTAAGAATATAGCCTCCGTTTGATTAGCTGGGCTAATTATTACACCACTGTTTTTAAAAAAAAATGCACGTGCGACTTGCATTACTGCCTGAAATGAAGACAAATCATTTACCAAATTGCAAAAATAACCTTTCCATTGTCATATGATGCATGTTGACCACTGACACAGTCTCACTGCAAATAAAGAGAACTAATCTAAATGATCAGTTCAGCATGTTACATACATATGGTGCTCCAAATTCGACGGACATAGCATATTTTAGAATTACATGTATTAATGCAGATATGTTGCAGTGCAATGAATTAAATGCTCATCCATGCTGTTGTGCTTGACAAAGCAAAACTCCGTCAAGATGGAGTCCTGAAATTTATTTTTGCTAAGCTTTGCTTACTGATAGCGTATTGATTCCTTAATTGCACTCTTAAAAACAGAATTACACTAGAACACTATTCCTACAACTGAAATAATTATGTTTTGCATTTTATATCGTCAGTAAAACTATATAGCGTTGATCAAAAAATGTTTCTTTTTCTTTCTTTGTTCTTTGTTGATGACAAAACATTGTGGCTACAATTGTTGAAAATTGTGTTGTTTTTTAACGCGATCGTGTGGGGGGTGGGGGAGGGGCAAAATCGTATTTTTTAAATATGTTTATTATAATACGTGCGTTCTAACATACATATAATAAAGGTCATACAGGTCATGTGTGCGTTCAGTACCGATTATTTCAGTAATGGGTGTAATTTTTGTAAAAAGAATTTGATTATACATAAATTTAAATGGAAATTATTCGCTTTATTTGGATCATCGTACATCCATATTTTTGGAAGGCCATTATTAACACGCCCCGAGAAGTACATAAGGCAAAATCAATGTTAAAGTACATGGACATTTTTTAACGAGATCAACATAAGGCGTGATCCAGTTCAATCTGGACTGAATGTCGCGCGCTGTCATATCACAATGAAAGATATGCATGTTGATTAACAACTTGTTCTACCCTATAACATTAGTCTCGACGTGCCCTTTTAAAAATCCATAGCGATCGATAGTTTTGTTTCTAGAAGTTTCTTGATGACAATTAAGGTACAAAGCATTCAATAATCAGGACTGAACAGACTTTGGTTAAACAAAATTAGTATTATATTTTTAAAAAACAATTTGTGTTTAAGATGAATAAATGCGCATACATGACTTGTATGACTATAAGTTAGGTCTTATGGGTAGCGATCGGTGAATAAGTAAATAAAGACATTAACCTTCAGTTTATTTTGTATGTCTATTTGGTGTTCTTTAATCTATACTAACATACATTTAATCTACAGTATAAATCAGATGACCATGGCAAACGAACGATAAACAGACGCCATGTAGATTCCAGCATATGCAAGGATCGTTACTTTGATATCGCGGTAAAACCGAGAAAAAATATTTACGATGGCATATACGTGTCCTAATGTTAGGATCGTGATTGAGGCTATATGCTGCTTAAACTGTAAATCAATCTGAAAATTGGATGCTACATCAATGGCTCTCATTCTGTCGCCTCTACCTCCAACAACATAGAGAATGAAAACAAAGCATATGTAACCACTTGTACGAGAGGTGGCACCAGAATTGTCGGTGAGGATGGGCACACCATCGTGAACATGAAATTACATGTTATCACAGACTGTTTAAACAAAACCAGGTGTTAAAACCAGTCTTGGGTTCAGTTACAATGTAACTGGTGTAATTGAGTAATTAATTACAATTACATCGTATTTATAATTGTAATTGGAATTGAACATCATCAATATTGTATAGTTGTAATTGTAGGTCCAGATTTGCATATTTGCTCAATTACAAGTTGATTACAAAAATAAAGATATATTGTTGCTGTTTTTTTTTAATAATTACAAACAAAATTTAAAATTTGAGAAAATTATTTATGTTAACTACCAGGTGTTAAGCTAATAATATAGGAATTAATATAGAATAACCAATAAAGCTAAGTTTTAGATTTAAAAAAAAAATATGTGTATAAATGGGTGCAATTGCAACGAGTAATTAATTACAATTACACTGTATTTATACTTGTAATTGAACGATGCAGATACGGTGTAATTGTAATTGACATCTGCAAGCACATCGTAGTTGTAATTGTACTTGACGAAAGTAATTGAACCTACGTCTCGTTACAACGAAAAGTAATAAATCGTGTACAACAAAACTTTTAAGCTAACACCTGTCAATTGCGAAAGCCACCAGAAAACAACAAGCAGCAGGGAGGGTGAACAGACCACTTTTTAGGAGTGTTATTTCGTGAAAATAAAGCTTCCTACGAAAATGAAAATACAAACGTCAATAATTCTAAACCGAGATCTCTACAGGGTTATTGACGTTTGTATTTTCAAATTTATTTACCGACCCCTGGTGTAAATACCATGACACTCACTGTTGGTCATCACCCTCCCTGCTGCTGTAGGTAGCGACGAGGTTAAGTGGGAGGTCTCTCAACCAAAACTTTTATCGAGACCTATGCGATATCGTGATCGAGGATCATGTAAATTTATCGTGATAAATCCATGAGGAATCGCCTGTGCTTTTGAGAAGAAGTTTTTAAACTTAATCATATCCATGTCTCCTGAACACCAAGTCTGGTGGATGTTTCTTAACGTGTGGGTATCAACACCATTAAAGACAACTAGAAGATTGCAGTTATCTCTGATCACTTTAGGTATTTGTGTACATCTCTGAGTAACAGATATAATATTGGTGCTTTTGTGTCTGCCTCGGGAAAATATCCGAGCTGGATTTGATTGTCTATCATTACATCATCTTATACTACGAGATTATTAATACATCCGTCGAGATCATCCACAGATGGAGCATCATCAATACTGGTGATAAAATCACTAATATCATTACCGTCCTCGTCCAACAATTTTTCATTTTCACTAAAATCTTTAAGCACGTCGTAGCATCGCTGATCATCTAAAGATGGTGCCACTAAATACAACTTATCCCACTTGAGCCATCTCATTATCAGGTTAAGCAACAATTGCGTCTTACCAGACCCAGATGGACCTATTATAATTGCTCTGATAGAATTTGGTAGCGCTGCATGATGCTTATTTGGCTCTTGCTTTCGTGTCGCTGAGAAATCAATGACATTCATGTTGTAGAAATATAATAAACAATATGGATTTATGTTGTGTTCGATGCAGAACACCCACCCCAACCAGTGGATTAAAAATAATAACGAGGAGGAATAAAAAGTGTGCACTTACAGGTAAGTGTGTGAAATGTGGTACAAAAAAAAAATACAGATTTATCTCTCATGAAACAGGAGGAGATATCGCTGCTTCACTGGAAAAATTACCAGGGGTTCCATGGGCTAAGTATCCTGGCGAGAAGCATCTTCCTGGATATAATTATTGTGGTCCTGGCGCCCGACTTGATATCCGACTTCACGAAAAAGATCAACCAAAACCTGGAAAGTATCCAAAAATGCGATTGATCAAGCGTTCCACGTTCATGATGTTGCGTATAAAAATCCAGATTTACAACAACGACATATTGCAGACGTGAAGTTGATTCACACTCTAATGTCTGTAAAAAAAAATAAAACTCTCAGAGAATCGCTTGCTAAGTTTTGATAAGATCTGCGATAGGTAAACTAGTGCTAGGGGCCTGTAATTAGCCGGCCGATTATTATTATAATAATGGACTCAATTTATTATAGCCCAAGAGGATATTGGAGGGGTAGAGCAGCGATTAGTAAGCTTGCTGATGCAGCAGGTGTCGAACGTTCTGTTGCTGCAGATTGGTTAGCACGACAGGCAATATGGCAAATTTATCTACCACCACCTAAAAAAAAATTCAGTACGCACATTTTGATGTCGACACTCCCAATGAAGTTCATCAGGCAGATATTTTGTTTTTACCGCATGATACTATTAAAACTGGTATACGTCAATCGCGCACATACAATACGCATTGACTGTCGTTGACGTTGCAAGTAGATATAAAGAAGCTGAACCACTATCAACAAAGACAGCAACCTGCGTTTGAACGAATTGATCATCGAGGGCCCTTGCGATGGCCACAGTTGCTACAGGTTGATCCTGGCAAAGAATTTCTTGGTGCAGTAACATGTCTGATGAAACAACATAAACGTTAAAATTAGACGAGAGCACACCACAATTCATCGCGATCAGACAATCGTTGAGCGATTTAATCGAACACATGATGCGAGATTGTTTGGATATCATCATGTGTAGGAAATATCCCTAAATAAAGTTCAGGCGGATAAGAGATCTCGTGAATGGGTTGCCCGACTACCAAGTGTGATAGCTGAGTTAAATAATGAAAATACTCGTGGAATTTCTAAGACCCCCACCAACGCAATCTCAAAGAAACATATACCAGTACAACGACATGAAATTTTCTCAAAACAACCAGTACTAGGTAATGTGACTGTCAGATATTTATATGAGCCGGGGAAGCTTGAGAGAGGGGGTAAAAAAGGAGCGACTGACCCAGTCTGGAGTGTACCACACATAAAATTTCCAGCGTGGTAAGATCCACTGGTAAATATGCAATCTACAAACAGGATTCAACTGCTCCTCAACGTGGATTTGTCCCTGAACAATTACAGGTAATTCCTGGAGATAGACAATTACCACCGACTTCACATTTGTGAAAGCAGGACATCAGCTCCTCGCCGTCGATTACACTCAAGACAGGTCAGCATCACATTTTCTCGTGTGGCCGAGACTACTATTAATTCTATCCACGGTAAACTGTCGTGGGTGATTAGGAGAATACTGCCACAACATTACTGTGTTACAGCACACAGTGATTATTTTGCTGTTGCTTCAGTGTCATGATAAACTTAACATCAAGATCGAAATTGCGCTTATTATTTTTTGTCACACTGCTGATAACCAGCTAATTTTTTCTTTACTATATCGTCGTTGATTTCCTGAGTTGATTATTATTCATTGCGCAGTCTATGATAACCCTCCGTATCTGAGACATTCTTCTGACTCTCGACACCGCTAGATAAATTAAATTCGACCATTCGATACAATCATCGACAATCCAAATATTAGTATCCGAAATATTTAATCCCTGTGATGAATGAATCGTTATAGCATATCCTAGAGTACATGAAGATTTATCTATGGTTAACGCGCTGTCAACAACATCCACAGGAACAACAACAATATCATTAAGAACGAGCTTTTATTTCCTTGGTTCTACCCCTGACTCTGTCAGGCGTCCTGGAATTTCAATATCAATATTTTGTTTACGCGTATCTGCTGGGCGAGAACATAATGGTACAGGTAGATCTTAGAATTTCTCTTTATGTAACAGAAATAATCGCTGCTGAAGTGAATCACGAACCATCTTCCGACTTGCAACTATCAAATCGTCAGGTCTCCACAAATTCCAAAAATCGTCGTTTGTTGTTTCTGGAATTATCTCACGTATGATTTCACATTGATTCTTAACTGGCTGCAGCCTGATTAGCTTTTTGAACTCTTTCAGAGGTTCATCAATAGCTCTATGATCATCAAATATCTCCTCATAATAATCTACAAATTCTTTCAGCCAGTCATGCGGAGATGAGCCGACAAAAGGTGGTGGTTGACCATGATCACCACACATGATAATAGCAGTATTCCGAGTTAATAACCAATCAAGAAATATTTTTAATACGTCCACGGATACAGTGCATATTTCATCCCAGATAATAACTTTAGGAATATATTTCTCACCCATTCGTTCAGGTGTCCACGCATCCCCCCTCCACCGAAAGAAACTGTGATAAGTATGAGATTTGACACCGCTTTCTTTCATCTCTCTGGCAAGCCGGTGAGTCGGAGTGAGTACAGTCATGACAAGATTTCGAAATAATTCAATCGCGCGTGATGTTTTAGCAGAACCGCCAGGTCCATTGAGATAAACGGTTTTATGTCTGGCCACAAGATCATATACCAATGGTGCTGATGATGGTTGTGACATTTGGCTGTTTTTAAAATATATCTCCCCAGATCCATCTGGGGATCTTTAATCAGCAGATTCAGAATAACTGAGTATTTTTTCTCTTTTTATTCTCCATTCGCTCCATGATGCATCAACGTCGATATGTAATTCATTTAGCAATCCTGTATTTTTTTTACTGATATAAAATGAATCTGAGGCAATTCTAACCGCGGTATCAGGAAATCTTTATTATCGATAATAAGTTTATCGAAACGCACGCGAGCATCGAAGATCTCAAATGAGTAAACTGTGGTGAGTCACCATCAATGTAGCTCACAATTGTTCCTCATTTGGCTCCGTACGATAAGTTAACATTATTTCGATTTACAAATATATTTTTCTCTGTTGTATGGGCAATTATGACATCGAGTTCAGCATCTTCGATAATTAATCTTGCACAATGTCGTTTATGATCATATCATCCTCCTTGTGTAAATTTACTAATTATTTTTCTGCCAAGATCTTTCACAAGTTTAATTTCATATTCTACAGCATCGGGATTACGTTCAAAGATCTCGTCGAGAATAGATCTCTCAACGACAGCGGGTTTTGGTAGCCAGACTTGTTTTTGTGGACAATATGATATTATTGTTCCACTCACAGTTAACGATATTATTATTTTTGCATCAAGCATATATCGTAATAAAACTATTGGAGCCCAACCGTGCTCGTTAAAATGACGACCAAGCCAGACATACACAATCGAATGAAGGATTTCCGATGCAAACTCGAATGACTCAATACATGCAAATCAAGTTATGTCAAAATATGGCAAGGATCCATTTATCGCAACTCGAGTCATCTCGCGTGTTGGATGTCCAAATCTTTTAAAATACTCAGAACACACCCTCATTCTAAGAAAACTTTCAAGATAGAATGCAAACTTATCAACTGAGATAACATCCTTATAATCGTATTTAGTATCCCACAATCCGCCGTGTCCGTATTCGACACAACTGTGTTGTATATCTTCAAAAATTTCGAGGTACTGGTTTTCATGAATTTTTATCCTGAGCAAAGTGAGCAGCAACCGACGGAACGGTAAAACAATTATTAAGTAATTGTTCCACAGTATTATTATCTTTTGTGTATCTCAACGCCATATTTTTCATTTCCGAGTGGAGGGACTCAGATTGATAAATATCTCCATTAGGCCGTACAAACTGATCACAATAGCTATATTCGGAACTTTGAAACAACCACACAGGATCACTCTTACTGATATTTCTGATAAAATCGAACATATCGCCGTCATAAAATTTAACAGTTTGAGTTCGTGGAAATAATGTTACGTCCGACGTGCCCGTTATGATCAGCGCTCTCTATCGAAGCTCCCTTTTATTTATATTTTGATTCATACAAAATCTTGCCGGTCAGTGTCTTTACCGTTATTGGGAATTTTATTTTTTTTTTCCAGCTCAGCAACGTCGTTGATAGACTCTCCATTTTCTTTAACGCGCTCGGCCCATTCATTTATCTTTTTACATTGTAAATCTGATAAACCATTTCAACATATCGCGTTTGTGAAACGTTCTATAACTCTTTAGGCAACACAATTCAGCCTCGAAAGTTTCATTGGCAGGAGGTCATCAACGCTAGGCTTATCATTCAGCGGATATATCGCATAAACAACTGCCGTCACAGGGTATGCTCCCTGATAATATTGTTTGTCGATACCAGTCAGTATATCTGGTTTGGAATTTTTACGTAACGTGACAACATCCCCAGCACGGTGTGATTCTCGAAGAGGGTCACGTTTGTCACGGATAATCCAGGTTAATTCGGCGGCGTCTACCGCTACGATAAATTTTATTCTAAAAATGTATCTTTGTTCGACGAGATAATTAATAATTGTCTCTGCTCGCTGGTCATTCATTGTAGCATCAATGTAGGGGTTATCGTTTGCCTAATACTTAATGTTGACCACACATAAGCCGCACCATCGTTACGAAACTCTCTCTCTTGGTTTCACGGATACGATTGATTAAAGTCTTATTCGTCAAATCAACATCAACCAGAGCTCGCCTCGGTAAGTCAGGGGTTCTTCTGTCGAGATCAAATCCCGCCTGAGAGGGTTTGATTGCAGATAATCTTGTAAATTTCTCCATTACATAATTAAGGAAAATATATATTTTAATTGAACTTTAATTTATAATATACAATGATTCAAGCAAAGAATAGTTGGAAGAGGTTGCTTATTGGATCTGCAACTCTTGTAATCGGGCTTGCGTATATGAATTCTGTGGATACCACATACAGAGTGTGCGACGAGAAAGTCTAGAACCAAAGTCGTGTTTGAAATGCAACAAGGGAGTCGGGGGGGGGGGAGGGGAACGCAGTTGTGTGTAGAATGCGGCGGTAAAAAAACAGAGCTTTGAAACGGTATTATGATAAAAAGTAACGCCATCAACGCCGAGGATTATCTCACTAAATTTTCAAGTTAGCAAAATTCCACATATTTTTTTTCTAGTAATAAAATAATAATTTAGACAAGTGATATATACTATATAAATGGAGAAAGATGTAACACATCCCATCATCAAGAATTGAGGCATCATGTGCGGGTGTAATTAGGAACTGTCGACTAAAAAAACTGTCGGTTCTGTTGATAATGCTGGTTATCACAGATTTGCTGTTGGGAAAAAGGTATCTCTCTCACAAATTTATTTATGAGTTTTTATGGTCTGAACAAGGAGACATTTGTGATTGATCATATTAATTCAGATCCAAGAAATAATTTTTTCAAGAATCTTAAGGCTATTACACAGAGTCAGAATTCTACAAGTGGAAATACTGGCAAAAATTATAATTCTCCAAGACCAGTTAAATCTGTGAATGTAGAGACAGGCGAAGAAATAATATTTCCATCGACATATGCAGCTTCGAAACATTTTGATATTTGCCGGGCTTCGGTACAACGTGTCGCAGGTAATATAACTAAATCAGTATTTTTCAAATACAAACAAAAATAATATTTCAGTATCTAGCGGCAGACACCGCCACTCCTGAGTAAGACTCAAGAGTGAAAACACTTCCAGTACAAACTTTTTAATCGGGGTGGGTGAAGGGAAATAACTCCGGTCAGATCTGTCTCCTACACTTGTGGAGGGATTAAAAAGTAGCTTAGCTTGTATCTGGCAGTATTGATTATAATTTGATTTCCCCACGAAGCAAGTTATTAGTGTATACTATTCTGTAATGGGTAACTCATAATCATATCTTTTTGTTAGGGTTCCTGTATTTTCCGCAGTATCCTTAAAAAACGTTATCCTTGGGCAAGGAATGAAAGTTTTAGGTGGTTAGCTCTATGGATAATACCCTGACAAGGAACAAAGAAAAATATAAGCCACGCCCCCTTATATGTAATCCAGGTAAGCTGCATTTTAGATTTCCAGGTATTGGTAATTTCAAAATAATTTTTAAAACATGATACTAGAGAAGGCTCCATGGGCGAGCGGTTAAGGATGCTAATTTTCATTCTCAACATGTGGAAATTAGTGTTCCAATTCCGTGACTGACAAATTTGTTGACGGTTTGTGATAAATCGCATTTATAATAATTGGGGTTCCAAGCCTCAAAGCAAAAATATCATGATACCTAAAAATTTGTGTACACCTCCCCACTATGTTGAACAACGTGGTGGGTGCTGGTTTTTGCACTCCCAGGGGTTTGATTTAGGGGAAGGGTGTGTGCAAAATTTTTTAAAATAATATAAATCTGTCGAACATAAAAATACTTGATATGTACATGAGGTAGAAAAAAAGGAGCCCCTCTCCCACCTCATGGTAGTGATGTAAATAGTGTAACGCTGTAAATATGCTACTAGAATTAAGTATGTGTACTGTGCCGTACACAGATTCCGATAACAACAATTAAGGAATGTGTTAGAATTAAGTATGTTTGTTGTGCTGTCCATACATTCTGACAACAATTAAGGAATGTATTAAAATTAAGTATGTGTGTTGTGCTGTCAATGCATTCTGACAAAAATTAGGAATGCAAATATTTTTTATGTTAAACAGATATTTATTATATAATGAATTCCGAAAATACTAATGCGATTATTTCTGCAATTAAAAAATTATATGATGATATAGAACTTTCTGATCAACCTAATCCTGAAAAAAAATCAGATGATTTTGAAATATTACAAGAACGAAAATCCGAAGGAAAATACACATGAGCAGCTGAATACAGGTCTATTAAATTGCTCCAACAGGCAATGAAACAATTGCTAGCTGATGTTGATGATACAAACATCTGGCAGTTCAGTCCACTCGTGCAGGCAAGTGAGAAAGTTAGATCAGAGTTATCACGCGAATAAGAAACAAAAATGATTGTGAGTAAGACAGTTGAAAAAATTATATGCACTTGTAAACAATCAGATTGTAAACAAACGAATTGTGAAAGTGAAAGTTGTGAAGTGAAAGTTGTAACAGATTGTAAATAATCAAATAATAGCAAGCGTTTTGACTATTGTCCCTTTATTATATCAGGGACTTTGTCAAAGGTGTTTTTTGGTCGGAAAATCTTTTTTTTTGGTTGGGCAGTTTTAATTTTTGGATAACCCATAAAGTATTTTCTGTAACTTTGACCATTTAAGGGAAGAATATATGTAACTCAGAATTTGATCCCTATCACATACAACTGTAATAACATGTTTTCATTGCAACTCATTTAACTGTTCCTGTGTTAACAAGAATTTTTCATTGCCATAATCATCAATAAGTATATTAACACTAAACTTTGCGGGGGGGGGGGGCAGTGTCAAGACTGTTCTGATGGCACTTTCGAGTACCTCATTGTTGTATACAAAAACTCTTGTGTGTTGGTACATTATATAATACCACACAAATAATTTATTTTTTCATGTTTGACGTAACTGCCAACAGACTCAGAAACAGATTTATATAAGAATTTCTTTTACTCGTCGAGTTTGTCCCTGACTCTGTCAGGATCTCACATACAAACTTACTGTGAGGGATTCGTCTCGCAAATCAAGAAGGTGTATGTGCTGGTCAGTAAGTCTGAAATGTATCCATGATAATAGTGGATTATGGCATCGTAGATAAACTGTATTAACAGGAACTGACACAATTAAAAATCCACGTGAAACTTCAGGGGTGAGTGAATATAGGATATATCCTGCTGTGACTGCCTGGATCTTTAAAGATCTACCTGATAGCTGTCATTGATCACATCACACACCAGATTAACTGCAATCGCTGATGCAATATTGACAACACCTGGTGATATATGACAACCACCACCATCTGGATCATTGTTATGGGTTAGAATACTTGGAGTGGCAGCGTCTGCTGCTGGGGATATTTTACTCCAAGATTCTAATATTGCTGGAAAATATTCATTGATGATATCATTGGAATCGGCGAGTTTAAATCCTGATATTATGAGTGTTGGTAATTCTGCTTCTTTGATCGCATAGCGTCTGCGAAACAGCTGCTTAAGTATCGTATTCTTATCCTGTGGAAAATCAATAAATTCATCTCCAGTACCAATCGTTGCTTCAATAATAACCAAATTGACATATTTGAGGTCAGATACAACTTGATTTACATGCATCGTTTCAATGGTTTGCTGCATTAGATTGTCATTTGGATACTCTCATATGTAGCTTTGAAACAACTGACACAGTTGCTGCGTACACTAGTGTGTTCAGACGTAATAACTTTGACGTACGAATTAATATATTTTTCACCGATGATTGGCTTATTATTGTCATCATAATGATAGAAAGCTTTAAATGGCCTTTGATAGCAATGTTGTATATTCGTGTAATTTATCATCCACGCAAGTAGATATCTTTTTTGTGATGATATTAAGAATACTAGCAATACTGTTATAACTGCAACACCAATTCCCATTACTGGTGTCATTATATATGCGGCTGATAATACGCTGATGACCGTTACTGTTCAAGCGACTACGGCGGATGTGGAGTATGCAATTATGTCAGTAATAACAACACATCTGCGGCATTTTTTTTCTGTTTTACTGTATACGCATCAATGATGGGTATGCCACAAAAATGCTTGATCGTATCTGAAACGTTGAATGTCAATTGATTGGTTCATTATATAAATTGCCAACACTCAAAGTAGGTGGCATATTAGCAACGAATTCAATCCACTAACGGTACAACACGCCGAGGCCTTTTTCTTTGGGTTCCACCATGAATGTTTACTCATCGTTTTGCTCCAATGTCACTAACACAGATCCAGCAGATCCGTTAACTGAGTAACGCCGTGAAATTGTTAGATATTGTAAGTATTGTAATGCCGATTACTGAGAACCTGTACATACTGTTAACCTCAGCAGTCTGTTTGATGGATTTATTGAGTGGTATCCATAATGCTGATCCAGATGCTAATGTATGTACTACACCATCGGTAATCTTTTTGATGTCAAAGAGTTTAATGTCAATGTCTACTGGATTTCCAAAAAATTCATTAATGGCTCAAATTGTGTTTCTATGAAAATTTACAATCACGGTTACATGATTAGCATATTCAGATCTAAATATGGTCATTCCATCACTGATTGTCATTAACGAGGTCATCATTGGGATGTTGCTATTGTCAACGTATTTCTTTGTTGCAGCTTTATCATTTGATTCTGGTTCTCCAAGACCAGTAATTTTATTGTTATCCATATTGAGAGAACCACTCATTGCAACACCGGTTTTTGCAACGCATTTACTGATCTCAGTTCTGATTGTGGCGTCATTACTGTCCGTGTATTTTTTGTTGTCACATCATTGTCTGATTTCGAATAATTGTATTTCTGCTCATATTGAGATCGCCATACATAATATCTCCAATTCTTCTGATGCATCCAGTAATCTCTGCCATGAGTGTTAGAACTGATTCCTATGAGTTTTTAACTGTACTGTTTTTAGCAAACACCACTAAGTTATTTTCGGTCGCACCTGGAACCTGCAGAACAATATCTGTCAGCAGGATATTGGTCATCTTTAACCATCCTGGCTGATCCTGAAAAACAACTCCATTTTGGTCCACAGCTGCGAGATGCAAAAGATCAGTGAGCTCATCCTTCACCTCGTCAAGGGTTTCATATTTGGATAAGTCACCTTGGGGTTTACCCTTAGCAGATCTTCCTGTAAATATCTACCATTATATATTCACTAAGACCTGTTTAATCCTTTTTATAGAATACCAATAATTTGCCTCAATGATAAATTCAGGGTTTGTTTCTCTAAAAGCGTACCTGTTTGTCAGTAACTGCACGAATAATTCCTGCTTGTTTTCATCCTGGATTTCTAAAGCAAAGGACAATTTTACAAATGTTTATCATTTCGACAAACTTAATTAAATGTTTAAGTTACTTAGTTCTTTATGTGCGACACTAAAACTATTTTAGAAAATGAAAATGTTTGATGGGCACTGGATAAAACATTTGGATGCAGCAGTGCAATATATTAACTTTAACATTTTGTAGTATTCAGCTTCCCTAGGCAATCACTGTTAAGAGTATTTTATTAAATTTACAATTTGGATAAAATTCTGTTGTTTTTCTTCTTTCTAGAAAAACTAATTAGCTGTGGGATTAGGTACAAATAATTTTGTGTACTGTTGTTGCTGTTGTGGGGTTTAACGCAATTTTTCAGCACTCGATAGGCTATACATGGTGGCCAGTATTAATGGTGGAGGAAGAACCCCGGAAAAACACCAGAAAGAACCACCGACCCACAAGAAGCTACTGGCAAGCTTTCTCACATATCCACGTTGGCCGAATCTGAGACTCAAACCCATGCAATCAGAGGTGAGATGGCAGTGATCCACAACGGACAGCGCTTTAGACCACTCGGCCACTTGGGGCCCCCTTTGTGTACTGCCAGTTGGGATGTTTTCATCTTCAGTAAAATAGACTATACAAAATAATATCCTTTTGACTTAAACACGCAGAAAAAAAATTGTACAAAGAGCATCGATAATATATTTTTTAATGATTTCAATCAACATATTGAAAGTAAAATCAGCTGTTTTCTCGATGGAGATTAAAATCTGTCATACAGAACAAATCGCAAAAACATGCATTGTTCTTGTGGCGACTGTATACAGGACACACCTGACTTGTGCATACCTCCTGAATGATGTCTTTATTTTCAGGGGATAAAATATTTAAAGCTAATTGCATATACACGTCAGTTAAAACTAGAGTTCTACTTTAAACACCGACAAGAATAAAATTTAAAATAACAGAGCAAGATATCATGTATTTCAAACAATGAGAGGAAAACACATGTACACAGTAAATAAAAAGCTGGATATTATTAGCAGTGAGCCAAAAGTTAGTAATTATACCAGGACTTGAATTTACAGAAAGAAGTTGAGTTTCTAATCTCAATAAGAATAAATATCCATATTTTTGGACCGTATGCAGTGAGAGATTTATAGAAATAGGAAGAGCGAGATCGTTGAAAAAGAATGAAGATCACAATCATATATCAGATGTAAGGCCATTGACCATTTCTTACATCGTGCAATCTTCTGCATAATGGTATCCCGCTTATTATTGATAACATTTCAGACAATGGTGTGAAAATATCAGTGTTTACAATTATTTAAGCAGCTAATTTTTGCAATTTATTACCCTTACCAGATAGAGCAGCTGCTGCATTGAAGAGTGATTTTTGACCGGAGTTATTACCTTGTCAGTATCCACTGACTGTGGACATTCATGTCGTGCCTATCGACTTACACCCTGTGAGACAGTGGTTTATGAGAATTTAATTAAGAATCTTTATGCTGTGATACCACCAGAGAAAACCTTGGTATTTTGAGGGGAATGAGGTTTGTATAGTGAATTTTGACGCTATATTTTTAGGTTTTGTATTCTTGTACGCAAGGACCTTGGGAAACCATTCATTGTCAACTGAGTGGTTCTTAAATACTTATAATAATTTACTCATGAAAGTTAATAATTTTACACCTGCATGGTATTTCTTGATTCACACTGGGATGGCTCATCAATAAGCCTTTCCAAGTTGAATATTAATACTTCACTTGAAGCACCATGAGACAGGACCCAAATAGCAAATACAAATAATTATTCCTATCTCAAATTACTAAATAAGTATACATTAATCTAATCTTTCAAATCTTCCAGGTCCTGATTTATAAAGACACTAATAAACAAATAAGCTCATAAAATCATCTTGCATGTGTGAAATTAGGGAGATTTAGAATTTCCATGCATAGTATGAATTCATAATCAGCGAGATAAATTTAATCCATAGGTTTACTAATGAACGATTGTTTCCTGTTTGTGTTGATTTAAAGGTTGATTTTTATTTAATTCTTGTGTCTCCTATTTATAAGGAAATATGTAATTTATATGCTTGACTAAGCATGGTGAAATCAGTTTTTCTGCTGAGATATTAACATTAAAGTTATATTGAATAAGAAAATATTGGAGCAGTTTATAACCCTTATTGAATTAATACTAAATCCAACCCGACTTATAATATCACCTCTCTGGTGGCCTAAGTGGCTAGAGCTTCTACCTCAGAAGTGGGTTCAAACCCCAGCAGAGTCATACAAAAGACTTATAAAATGTGGCACTAGCAGTTGCTTCATTTGGTGCTAGCATTAAGAGGTTAGTGTTAGGACTGGCCAGCCTGGTGTCAGAATAATGTGACAGGGTGGGACATGATGCTACATGTCTGTGGCATGATGCCCAACTAAAGACATTGTAGCGATGTGACTGGAGAATTGTTCAAGCTACGTTAAAAATCCAAATCTATAGAATTTTCAGTCAGTGAAGATTATTAATGACATGCTTGTGACATTTTTCATAAGAGGGAACAGTCTATCAGCCACATGCCAGCTACCTCAACTTGCATCCCTAACTGAGGAATGCTCTCTTGTCAGAATGATGGCCTCATGCTGTGCATGACTAATTTCACTGTAAATGGGAGCAATGACCCAAAGTGAAACATGTCATTGTTCACGATTGCTCATATGCACACCGGTATCATTAATGCTGATCACCTCGATAATGGTACCTTATAAATACCTCAATAAAAGTCTGAACAATTTGTTAACTGAAAGAAATGTCTTTTGAAAATTAGATATAACCAATATTTCACATCCTACTATGTATGAAACCAGCTTAAATCAGTTGTAATGGCCAATATCTTTATATGTTCAAACTTCAGCCTATACTTGGATCATAGAATTATGAAAAATGATCACACACACATACACGCACAAGCAAAGTAATTTTTGCTTTTTTAAATCCCGAACTGCTTATCTCTCTTTTTCAAGAAATAATATGTTTGAAGTTTCAGTCATAATATTTGCTTCTTTCCACATGCATTTCTGTGCATTCATGTGTTTTTGTTTGTTAAATTTGAACTGGTGAAGTATATCAACTACGAGTTTCCTACTTTGGCTCTTGTAAGTGGTGTGTGCATAGCTTTGTCCTCAGCAGGACTCATCCCAATGTACATGGTGTTCAATTTTTTCATCACCCCAGGGACATTAATGATTATTCATGTACGTAGTTGTTTGTTTCATTTTATAATTTTCATTGCTTATTTATTTGACAGGCTGAATAGCCATTTGACTTTATTTTTTAACACTGCTTATACTCTTTGAGTATTTGTACTGTATTTGTACTACATTTGTAATAAATGTCCATAACATGAAATATGAGCAAGTCATTAAATGTATGGACTTCAAGCATTTTGGCCATATATAACCACTGATAAAATATTGTTTAATTTTTGACACATCATATTTTAAAAATGGTTGGTACTTTATCACAACAGTTGATATCATCAAAAGACAACTTCTGGCAGTAAGGGCATACCACATAAGAGTTCAGACATTTTATTTTAGGTTGGTAAACAAAAAACATTAACTGTATTATGCTGACAAATAATCAAATAAAATAAAAGAAAACAGAGAAGCAAGAGTATAAAAGACATAAAATTCATACATATTACACATAAAACAGAGACACATTGCCATACCGTGACACATACAGATTGAAAACAAAGCAGTAAAACATTATACTAAGGCACTTTATACTACACACACATATACACACACACTGCATTCACTGAATTATGCAAGCATGCAAAAGTGAAATATTGAACATCGAAGCAAACAGTAAATTGATAAATATAATCAGTTTATAAATCTAATGTTAAAAACATGGAAGCTGGAGCATGAATGTATGTATGTAAAATGTACATAAAATAAAAGATAAAAATAAAATGAAAACCTTTAAAATCCTTAAAGGAAATTTGGGGCACATCATTAAAATGATGTAAACATATGTCATGCAATGAGGAAAACTGCTTAGACTTTATATATATATATATATATATATATATATGATTAAAATAAAATTAAAGTAAAACACAATGTTAACAACGCTAAGAACCAAGTTGAAAACCAATGCTACCAATATTATAGACTACAAAGTAACAAAGGGCCAAGCAGAACTGAAGGACTGAACAAAACAAAATTCAATGAAAAAGAAGAGGGCTGTTGTAAAATAACTATTTTCACTGTCTAGATTTAAAGGTTGCCCATGCCCATGTCTGCAACAAACTGCTGCTGACACCATCGGAGTTCGCACCGAATCTCATTTGGTAGGCTGTTCTAGATGTGAGGAGCAGCAAAACTGAATATAGTCTTGTCATATTCAATATGTTTGTACCCTAGGCAATTCCAAAATATTATTGTACCTGACATTATAAGTTTTTCATGTTTATTTATTTTATTAAATACTTTTACTTTACAATGTCAGAGATATGTCTGAGATGTCATTTGATGTACGATCTTATAAACTTCTATGGCCAAGGTAAAGTGTCATTTTAAACAGAGCAGTGATCTTGTCCTTGTTAGTAATTCATGTCTGGAGCTATTGAAGTCCTCAGAGATGAATTGGAGGGCTGTTAGATGTATATTAGTTGAAGTCATCACAGATGAATCAAAGGGCTTGTTGTTGTATATTAGCTGAAGTCCTTACAGATGAATTGGAGGGCTTGTAGATGTATATTAGTTAAAGTCCTCACATATGAATTTGAGGGCTCATAGATGTGTATTATTTGAAGTCTTCACAGATGAATCAGAGGGCTCATAGTTGTAAATTTGTCCTCAGTTTAAGAGCAATCAGCTTATTACCCTATAGGACTGTAGTTGAAACTATAAATACTAAAGGAGTGATGGGATAGTCAGATTCCCAGCTAAATTATGTTAATGTGCTTCAGGGTAATTAGTTACCGCAAGTGTTCCCTCAAGTTTTACTGATATCAGGACAATACTGTCTTAAAATAAGTAGCAGAATGAATAAAAACCATTAACTTTTGTAAACGTTCAGTAAAGAATATATTTTCTAGAATACAAAGTGAAAATGTACAAAAGATCTTACAGTATTGTGAATTCAATCCAAAATAGTCCTAAATGATCTATCACAAGTCTGACTAGAGTATTCCGAATAAATTCCAGTGGTGTTCCGAATAAATTCCAATCTTGAATGTGATGATGTACAAATAGTCTGGAATAGTGCTGATGTGCTAACAGGCTTGATGTATTACAATGACACAATCCAAAATGTCTCTGAATAAATTCACGATAATCCCAAAAGTACTGATTCAGTCTTAAAGTCAAAGAGCACTTTGTAAATTCCAAAGAATAATTTTAAAAAATAAATCTCCTCAAATTATAAACTAAACACAACTAAAAGACTGATTGCACTAGTCAGATGTTAAAGTATGGATGAGTAATTACAACATAAACAACCTTAATATAAAAAAAAACTAAGACACAATAAGAGGACCAAGATGAAGGTCAATTGTTAATTTCTATATCAGCAAAATGAAATGTTTAGTAAAGAACATGGCAAATATAAGATACATTGGGTATTCCCAATGGGAAAACCAATGTCCTGAACTCAAATCAAATTAAACATGTTTACATACAAATGATAATAATCTTAACATATAATCTACAGTCATAGAGAAAAATTAGCTATGTAATATGTTGCTTACAAACAAAAAGGACATTGATCAAATAAGCCCAAACTCTAATCTCAATCATGGACAAAGGTCAGTAACACAATCCAAATTAAATATACATAACACTTATATATTGATCAAATTTCAAAAGAGCCTTTACCTCAACTATAAAGCAACAGAGTGGTGTCATCACAATCGATCTTAGTACCCCTGAGAGAGTAAGATGGGCAACCCTCGTGCATTTCATAGTCAATGCAAATGGGTTGGAACTCATCCAGCTTAGTCTTCATTGTATTTTGAGAAACCGATGGACCAGAGCATCACTCTTCTTTTGAGGCACATCTCGAACACAAGAAATTTCTGTAATCAAGATAGATTATTATTATTATCATCTGCTATCATTGATTAGTGTTGCCTGTTTTGAAAATGTCATAGATACCGCTGATACAAAAATATTAAGGCACAAGTAGAGATCCTTGGCATACACCCTCTATCATGTCCAGTCAATTGCTCAATCAGTTACCATGTTTTACCAAAGCCAAATTATGTTCTGGCTCAAAGAGGTAGAATGAGATTTCAAAAATAATAAATCCTGTCACTATCAGACCTCAGGCTATTGATTAATTAGCATTATTAAAGACTTATTTTGTTCTGGTGATCTTATGTTCGAGCTTTATGAGGTGATTCTTCATTTTTAGTTAGGGTGCAAACTTGGTCTTTATCTTTGTACCTACCATCAAGTCTGTGGTTTTCAGTGGGACATAGAACATAAAATATACTTAAATGTTTTGTAGCAGAAGTAAGCAAACTATTTTAAGTATACAAATTGCTCAAAGGGCTGATTCATTTGTTACATTTTGTTAATGGTTGACTGGCAAGGACCAAATTTTTCAGCTTCTCAAATATGATGATCATGGTAACAAAAAAACAAATGAAGCATATAGTGCTAACAGTCATGTGAAACAAAAATATAAGATAAGACTTGGTTTTAATGGGTGGTGTCCTCTGTCCTGATATACATTGTATTTAGCATTGTCTTTTCAAACTGAGGTCAAAATTGTCTATACTGAGAGACATTTGTGACTACCGTAACCTTAAATGTGCAAATGAAAGTTTCACACAGTTGGCACGTTTTATGCATGATCCTGTCTACATAATTATTCCATTTACTTGTCACAATTGTGTCGAAATATGCAATGAGAACTCGTAAGAATCAATTCAGACATATTCATGGTATTAAAGTATTGTGATTTAAAGAGGAAGTAAATAGAACTATATAGCTTCAGACTGTTGACCATTCATAATATCTTAGCTAAATAATAAATAATTAGATTTTTATTATCAAAATTCACAAACATTGTATACATGTGAAAATTTTATTAATTACCAGCTTCTTCTACCTTTTCAGCGGTACAAGGTACTGTTCCGGCATGATATACAATTTCCAGGTAACCATATGGAACCACCACCACCCTATTCTAAGGTATCAGTGCATCTTAATGCTGATTGCACTGCATGATTATGATAACTAAGTCCCATTGTCTACCTCAGTCTTTTCTAACCTTAATTTAAATCCTGAAAATGGAATCCAAAATTGAAAGAAGAACGTATGTATCTTCCAAAATGTGACTTTACTACATTAAATCTCCAACTTTCTGTGTGTGCAAAATCACCGACAATTCTCTGCAGTGATTACAAATTAGAAAATGATCTGAGATATAGCTAACTGTATGTATGCATAGGTGTTTTCTCAGTGATGAAACTATACATCTAGAAACTATATGTATGCGAAGGTGTTTTCTCAGTGATGAAACTATACATCTAGGAACTATATGTATGCGAAGGTGTTTTCTCAGTGATGAAAACCATACATCTAGGAACTATATGTATGCGAAGGTGTTTTCTCGGTGACAAAACCATACATCTAGGAACTATATGTATGCGAAGGTGTTTTCTCGGTGACAAAACCATACATCTAGGAACTATATGTATGCGAAGGTGTTTTCTCGGTGACAAAACCATACATCTAGGAACTATATGTATGCGAAGGTGTTTTCTCGGTGACAAAACCATACATCTAGGAACTATATGTATGCGAAGGTGTTTTCTCGGTTACAAAACCATACATCTAGGAACTATATGTATGCGAAGGTGTTTTCTTGGTGATAAAACCATACATCTAGGAATAAGTTTTTGTTTATTTAGTCCATTATTACTTTGTACGTGTTTTCTTCCATGTTTTCTTGGGCACCAACCATTTTATTTTCTGGGGATGGTTTTTTAAAACATATTATGTACCCCCCTTTGATAAAGAAACATGGAGGAAAACCATATGTTCTATGACAGTCCAAAAGATAAGCCCCCTTTTATATAGTGAATGAAAATTTCTTTCATAAATATAAGAAAGGAGAATATTCCTGGTCAAACAAAATTCAGAGCTACTTACCAAGAGACCCCATGACCTCTCCAGAAATAAAAAGTGGTTGATGACTTCCTAATAAGATGTTTCATTGTATGCCATTTTAGTGTCTGTCATCCATTTTATAGTCTTATGGGCAACTGGAATATTGAGCAGTAGTATGTATATAAGACCTTCATTTTAGTTCATAGATATATAGCAATATTAGACTCACGAGAAAAGAAATGGTACTTTGAACTGAAAGGCAGTATATAATGTGTATAAAAATGTATGTAGTATGTTTGTTGTTGTTTTTTTTTTTATTAGTTCTACTAGTCTTAGACCAGAAGAGTTTATGGGACAGTCTGTTGTCCGTCATTCGTCTGTCACTAATCCTCCAAAACTATTCAGATGATTGCCTTGAATGGAAAGTTATATCAAAGTGGGGTTTCATAAAAAGACATTTTATTATACCTACTTGGTCCTAAATGAAAATGGTACCGATCTGACATCAATCATGAATGCCATGTAGGCCATCTTGAAAAATCTTGTTATTGCTGCTCATCCCAGATTGATGGTCATTTCAATATGTGGTTTTACTAAAAGACCTCGTATGATGTCTCGTTGGTCACTGATAAAAATGGTACCAATCATGTGCCCAATATGGCCACCATGGAAACAATTTTGAAACTATTGTTATTGTTATTCCTCCTGAATGGATGGTCATATCAACATAGGATTTTCACTAAATGACTTCTTACAATGTCAAGTTGGTCCCAACTACAAATCTTACCAGTCTGAAGTCCAATTTGGCCACCATGGCAGCCATCTTGAAACTATTGTTATTGCTACTTGTGCTACAAGGATTTTCATATCAACATGAGGTGTTCACATAAAAAAGCTTGTTCTGTGTAGCTAGTCCTAATTAAATGGTGCTGATCGGACATCCAAATATGGTTGCCATGTCAACTATTTTAAAAATTCTGTTATCACAATTCTACTTGATCAGAAAGTCATATTAACATCAGGTTTTTAACCAAAAGACTTTTTATGATTTCCAGTTAGTCTCAAATCAAAATGGCACCAATCTGATGTCCAATATGGCCGTCATAGTAACCATCTTGAAAATCTTGTTATTGCTACTCTTCATGAATGGAAAGACATATCTTGAAACATTATCTCTACTACTGTTCAAATGGATGTCTATATCAAACAAATGGTTTTCATGAATAAACATTTTATAATACCTGATTGGTCATTAACAAAAATTGTGCCAGTCATAGAAAGAATATGGCTGCCACGACGTCTTAAAAATCTTGTTTTCGTTATGACATGAGGTTTTTCTACAAATTCCAAATGGATGATCATTATGACATGAGGTTTACACTGTCTCCTAAATGAAACCAGCTGTACACCCACTATGGCTGTCATGACAACAGTCTTCAAAATATCGTTGTCACTACTCCCTCTAAATGGATTATCCTTATGACATGGTTTTCACCAAAAGACTTCTACTGATGTCCAATTTGTTCTAAATCAAAAATGGTGTCAAGCTGACACCCAGTATGTGAACTGAAGCAGCTAATTTGAAATCTTGTAATTGCTTTAGAATATCAGAGATGGTTTCAACATTTGACAGTTAAAAGGAAGAAATTGTCTTATTTCTAATTCCTGGAAATTCTTTTTGTCCAGTAGAGTGTCAGCCTTTCAAGGGACTCTAGTTTTTGTTTCTGTACTGTAGCAGCTAAATAAATGTAGTCAAAATGGTAAAGTCTGCTATGAAAATAGTTGAAAGGACATGCAGCATCCTCTATTGCATGAAAATAACATGTTCTTGGCACACATTGCCTGTATATCATTACACAAATATATGACACATACAGGTCTGTCCCTTGTGAATGAAATATGACTTACGTGTATAAAATAAAACTTATTGGCATTCATGCTTAAAAATTATCTTCGCTAACTGAGGGTTGTCGATCCACTTCATTCCACATAAATATGGTAGGAATTCGTACGTCAGCCCTTGGTTATTGAAGATGGCTTAAATTATGAAACATAGCACAGACAAGCACAAGAATATGAAGTACTATCTATCAAGAAATGTCCGTGGTGTGGTGGTTTTATCTTTGTTAGTATCGAAGTCATCAGTCTATCGCAATTTTTAAATGATCTAAAAAATTTAGTTGTCAAGCATGACTTTTAAATCACTGCTTGAACGTGCATTTGAACTGCGTGATAAATACTCAGATACCAAAACAAAGTCAGCACAAAATTCAAAGGAAACAAAACTGAAATAAATGTTCTAGAGGTCCCAATGCTGATTTCATTGTTTAATTGCAGATAATTTATGTGGTTAGAAAATTGCATTTTACACACACACACACACACACACACACACACACACCCCTGTTTGGTGGTATAAGGGAACATTGTACCATAACCGGTTTGTGCGAACTTGGTGATGGGCACATGCTATTAAAAAAACAAACATGTTCACCCTATAGACCTCATTCTCCTGATACCATCTATAAGTTGATTTTCTTTAAAATACTTTTGGATTTTGATAAACATATTTCTGTTTTATGGGCATTTGACCTCTGGCCTCTAACCTTTTGCATCCCATAAACCGAAAGAATTATATACACCAGATCCCATAAACCATATGTGTTCTTGTTTGAGAAGATTTGCTTATTCTTAATAAGTCATTGCTTTTCGACAAACAAATTTACATATATCAAAGAATACTGAATTGATCAAAGAGCACATTTCCTCATGAGTTTTGTTGCCATTTTCTATTAAGTTAATCAAATTAGAAAATGTGAACAAGTGGCAGTGTATGTTCTGAGGCTTAAAAGTTCAAATGGAGACAAATAATTGCAAATAAACAATATAGCAAACAGAATGGTGCAATTTGGTCATAATTTGAGAGATGAAATGATGTATATTGTCTTATGATAACAGAGGTATTGCAGAAAAAAAAAAATTTCTTTCATCTCATTTGGAGTAATCAATAGTTCAGAGTTATGTACAGTCCTACCCATTTATGTCGACATCCTCGGACCCGAGTAAAAATTGTCGACATAGGCGGATGTCGAGATAAGTGTTTGGAGTGGGGGGTGGGGTACTGAAAAAAAGATACAAGTTAAATTCATCAGTAAGGCGTGACCTGTCGTCAGTGAGTAGCATTTACACTTTGAGAAACCAAACAATGCAAATTTTGATTACATGAAGACAAAACCAGTGTCAAATACACTTGTATATTGACAAATTACATTTTGGTTACCTTTGTGTAATAAAATCCACAATAAAATATTGCATCGGTCACGTCCTGATATGAAAAACATTCACTACAATTATTCAATGTCGGCATAAGCACATGGTTGCATAGTTGTAATTTACACGCTTGGAGTACATGTACTTAAATTGGCCTAGACTTTGGTCAGTCAATTCCCATCTTACTGAGGCTACCAAGGGGATGGGGCTATTCACAGGGAAATGAAAACCTGTCAACAAGTTGGTTTAAACAGTACGTGTATTTAGTTACAGAAGTCATCGTGAAAAGTACATAAAAGCGAACAAGAGATATGTGGCTGATATGATTAATGAAGGCATAATATTGTATACATTGACACATGGTAATGAGGTATTAAAAGAAAATGGTTCTTATAATACAATATTGTAACAATGTCTGCTCAATACATTTAAAATTTTTCACAGACATCTTTGCGAGATGCCCCACCCTCAACTTCCTTAACAGCCAGATATTTAGTTTCCAGAGACTGTAAATTTAATCTGTGTTTACACTGCCTTTGGTAGCCATTGTAAATATAAATAAAGTTAAAAAGGAAACTTTCACAGCACAATAAACTTGTTTTAAATCACCGATCACTTTGGAAAATGCAAGAATCAGATCAGATTTCATTGCTTTTATTTAAGTCGCCACGGGAGGCCAACTTTATAGGACCAAACAAAAGCCTGTTGTTTTTTTTATCCGACCACGACATTAAAGCCTGCCGGCAAGATCAACTAATTGTTGAGTAAAGTACAGGTCGGAACTGGCCGCTTGCCGACATAAATGATTAGGCGAGAAAATTAAAGCCTGGCGGCAAGAACTAATTGTTGAACAAAGTTTGGGTCGGCATTGGCAGCTGGTCGACATAAATGATAAGGCGGTAAAATTAAAGCCTGGCGGCAAGATCAACTAATTGTTGAACAAAGAATGGGTCGGAACTGGCAGCTTGTCGACATAAATGATTAGAAAACAAAGGATTTGTTCAAGCTGGGACCAAGGGCTTCTGTCGACATGTACGTTTATTTTTTTTATCTCGACGTCGACATAAGCATGACAGTTTTGGTAGTAATAGTAGACCAAGGGACCGGAACTTTGCTTTTTTGTCGAAATAGGCGGCTTGTCGACATAAGTGATGTCGACATAAGTGGGTAGGACTGTATTTGTGAAAAAAAAATCTTTTTAATACAAAATTTCATGGAGTGATCTTCCAACATGCTTATGAAACATGAGTTACTAAGTTGTTTCATAAACATTGCTGAATACATGCACTTAAGCATGTATCAAATAAATGCCCATTAACATAAATATATATATATATATATATATATATATATCTGTAAACAGTTACACATATACATGTCAATAAACATGTACATATGCCCATTAAATACTTATGTTCATGCCCGTAAACAGGTACATATATACATGCCCT
Source organism: Megalonaias nervosa (assembly GCA_016617855.1). NCBI lineage: Eukaryota > Metazoa > Mollusca > Bivalvia > Unionida > Unionidae > Megalonaias > Megalonaias nervosa. Next base: position 98,598 of record JAECUM010021243.1, on the reverse strand, counting down.
TAAACATGTAAATATATATATATATACCTACAAATATGAAAAGTATACATGGCCTTAATCAGATGCCCATAAACATGTGTATTTACAACTGTATTCACATTAGCATTGTATGGATACTTTATCAGCATTTTATGGATACACTGGACCAAACAAATGGTCATGTTATACATATTTATGCATCAATAAAGGTTTATTACCAATGAAGGATTAAAGGACAAAAACAAAATGAGATGGAAGGGCAAGATTGCAAAGATAATATCTGAAGGTTCCCAGTCAACTGGTAACATTGATGGTGTGTATAAATAGTAATTAGACGTAATAATTTACGGTGATTGACTATACACGTTGGTTACAAATATTCTAATAGGTTGCACACAAGATATATTTTAGAATAAATATTAGCTTTTTTTCAAGAAATATAAAATACAAGACACAATTAAGGTATGAAAAGTTCCTTCATGTGCTGAAATGTTGTACTGACAATTGTATGTAGATTAGAATCTATCATAAAGTGCTTCATTGCAAGAAACTCACTTGGGTGGCTCTTCACCCTTTTATATACAAGAGCAGGTTATGCAAGTATAACCAATTAAAATTATGCAAGTATAACCAATTAAAGTCATTTGAATGACTACGTCTTCCTGACAGATGGTTCTGTAGGAAGTAGGCCATTCACCCAAGTTAGGTTTGTCAAAAGGTGTTTGTTATTGTCAGCATCATTGCATTATGCCTACCACTTGCTAAAAAGGATTTTTTAAAACCAAGTTTAAAACCAGTAGGTTGTCGAGATAGGGCTTGAAAAGATGGAATTAGAAAGATAATTATAATAAGAAAAAATGGATTTTTAAAAGTTCCTATCACTTCTCTATTAGTCTGTGGATCAAAGTCTGATTTGTCTCATTTTTAGAAGTCTTGGAATAAAACATTTTCAGAAGTAATCTTCTAGCCTGGGTTATTGAAAGAGGACTTACTGCTCTGTTGTTTCCAATACATGGACATTAAAATATACATGTCCAAAACTTACATAAATATACATGTGTATAAATATGTACATATTTCCATTTACTACCTATAACATAAAATACGAATTTGTAATAGTAGCTGAGGGAATTATCAGCATGAACATAAATAAATAAATTTGGGAAAATAAAGCCTTCCAAAATATTAAAAATGATAAAAGTTAAAAGGTAAATATGTGAATGTTTTTTTTTTACAAATGATCTAGAATAAAAGATAATGGCAAATCAAATTCATAACAATTTAGGGCCAAACATTTTTAATCTTAACCACATTCCTGTGATATTAGCATATTAGTTGCTTATGGTCAGATTTCATTTCAAAGTTTTTGTTATCAATTAGTCATGAACAATTTTGAAGGCTGACCTTTGGAACACACAGTCTCAGTAGTAAATCCTTGATAAGCTTGTTTTTAACAATATGAACTTCAAGATGTCTAGAAGAGGCAAAATATTAATAAATGGTATGTTGTAGCTATGGAGTTTCCAAAGAAAAGAGTGTACAAAGGAACATGAATGCACAGATTTATAATAATGTCTTGCACAATAGTTTTATCTTCAAAGGTAAAACCGACAAGAAGCAAGTTTCTGTAAAACAGTTTATTACCAAATTATGTTTTGGTAGGTAAGAGAAATGACATTACAAATGATGCAAACCTTTTTCTAGATGAATCGAAAGAAACTATACGCAAATTTAAAATCCATGAAATGATTATTAAAGAACTGTCAGAAAAATATTAGCAAAAACAATTTCCAATTTATAACACAGTATACATCCAGCCCCTTTTTTGAATAGTGCTTTATGAAGATAACTGAAATATATGTGGAAACCACTTTTCTTTAGAATGACCTTGACCTCTAAATCAATTGGCTTCTAACCACTGTGTAAGGCATCCATAACATTGTGTTGAGATGTTATCTCTATGTACTGTTGTCATGTAAAGATCATTATTTTTTCAATGACCTTGACCTTTCACTTCTTGACTCTAAAATCAAAAGAATTCTTCCCTAATGCAAGTAAAAGTTGTCCATAATGTTTGGTAACTGCAGATGGTGGACAGCTTGTTTTATTCTGTTAAACCATTTTTCTTCTTTCAGTCAGTGACAATGACTTTTAAGCCAAATATCAATAGGGTTCTTCCTCATATTAAATGCAAATCAATCATGGTAAATGTAGATGATGGACCAATCAAGTTATTCTTTGCACCTGAAATTAGTAACAGTCACATGACTAGACAATCAGATATCATCATAACACAACATGCTCCACATTATGGCAGGAATATAAAGAAATACACAAATTGATAAAATTGGAAGAATACAAAAACCAAATGACTTTACCACTGGCCAAAAATATTCAAAACATCAGAGAGATTTTATTTTTTTAGTTTTACTAAGTAGCCCCTATTATGAAAACATGTGACAACTTTACCTGTCGAATAGTAGTGATATGAAATAAGTACTCAACAGGCAAGACATGAAAATATAAGGGGCCATTCTATTATGCTTGTTTCTTTGCAACTGGTACACCTAGCAAATGTTAAAATCCTTATAACTAAAATATCTTGCAAGATAACAAATGCGCAACACAAAAGAGCTCTCATTTATAAACTGAGAAAATGGATCATTTTCTGATCAATTTTATGCAGGTATGACTTGATGCAACAGTGCTCAAGTTTGCTACACTATCTGGTACTTGGCCACCCTATGCCACCACCATCTTGGCTTATAGTGATGGTAGACTGGTTTTCATAACTTCCATGCAAGACATGAGACAAATATCTAGCTGTCTTTGAACTAACCAGTCTACTAAATAAATGTAATCCATTGAGCATTTGGATTGACTATACAAATATGTTTATGGCAATCACCCAAATAATCTGTACTGTAACTTCTGAATATTCTGGTCAGAACTCAATAAATTTAACTCTTGATCAGTTCAGCTACAACTCAGTTATAAAAATCTTGCCATCAAGTGGTGGCGGAAAATTACTGGGTTTTCCCAACTTTCATCCATAGTTGCAGACGTCAAGGGCATTTCATGGTTGGGAAAAAACCCTTTTCTCTTGACTTTTTCCCCGATTTTCCAGTAGCGTGGGAACCCTGTGCAGAACTGAAATTAGCACATTATGCCATAACATTTCAAACTTCTGTAAACAAATAATTTTGTATTTACATCCAGCCTTTTCCAAAGTTTAATCCTGAGCCCTTATATAGAGCTCAAAATGAAACATCAATATTTAATATCAAAAGCAGACACCCAGCATCTGCATGTTGATAGATCGAGCTATTTCCACAAATTTAAATCGGAAATGAATATTTGCACTTTAGAGTTTAATAGAAAATCCCCCTCCCCATTGATGCGCATAATCTTGCAAGTAATGTGCAGTGTAATTATCAAATTTGAGTTTTATGCAACTCAACCCATGGGAATGGCATAAGATAAAAATTTTTACTAACAAAGGCACACGAGATCACTGGTTGCCTAAATATAGAAGAACTGATAAACTTTCTTCAGTTTTTGAGGAATCCTTCAGTGAAAGTTTATACCCTTTCAAATGAAATAACTATTTCATCATTTTTTAAAATACAAATTTCCATGAACACATATGATCAAAAAGTGTTAGAGTTACACTTCTGTTACTAAGGTTGCCAAGATGGTACTTGTTTACATGAAAAGAAAACTAAGGAGAATGAAGGCACATTTATAGCACTAATTTGATGTATAGAGCTTGAGGAATATGTGTCAAAATGGATCTTAAATTATGCTTACAAAACAAATCTCACAAATGTACAGCTTCTTTATTATGGAATCATATATATGCTAATAAGTTCCTAATAGCACATCCAAAATACAAGTTTGGGGGTAGACCGATTCCCAACGCGTTCTGGAAAATAAATTTTGCATTTTCAAGTCATTTCGATGGAAAATGTTAAGAATGTTTGGTACAAGATATTTGTTCCTTGTTTCGACAGTGTCTGTGTCAATTTATAACCCATTTGCATGAAAGCATAAAAAAAAAGTGATAATGAAGTGCTGCAAGTAGGAAAAAAGGGACATTTACACCTCAAGTTTTATTCATGTACAAAGTTTTAAAAAAATATACTAAATGGTTTTCAATTTATACTCCTGAAATGTATGATAGGCAGACTAACAGAACAGTTGCTATAACACTATTGCTATTTTGCAATACATCACGCCATTTAATCTAATTTATGATCACTACCAGATATGGAGTACAAAAGTCTCAACCTGAAAAAATATTTGTGCTACAAACATACACTGCTGCTTTTACAAAAATATTTAATAGTGACACCACAGGTTAACAAATGAGCAATATAGAAATACGATGTTGATCATGTAAATGATGTGGTGTTGAGTTTTCATTCACAGTAACAGTATATCCATGTCAGAAATATATGTCAAATATATGCTTCATTACATCTACTACAATCAGTTCATTCCCGGCTACAGAAAGCTATACAGTAAAACACAGCTTGTATACTATGTGGTAACTGGTATAGCAGCCAAGTAATTTAAGATAAATTTTGCTTCTCATTTCCTTTTTATCAAATGGCAAGATGCTTTAGTCACAGTAATATTCAATCTGTGTCTGAGATAAGTAAACCAAATGCAAACTTGTACCTGGAAATTATGTGGTGGCTACCCCAGTTACAACTTAGTATTACTCAAGCCTAGTGTTTCCAAATGTCCCTAATGCTCTCAAGAACCTGCAAATACTGCCCAATTTACATTATGAAGAACAAAATGGCAGTCAAAGACCTAAGACAGACATTAGAAAAAGCCACAAACTAAATGAACAGTCAGCAATTTGTACGTATACATATACTCTCACATCTCCTGCATCCCTATCCCATGATGGAGTGGAATGTATTGACCAAACAAAATACACTATTGTTCTCAAAAGAGTTCTGGTACAATGATTGTCAACATGCACATCTTCTGATGATGAATAAGATCTGTACCAAGTTTTACAACAACCCAATAAAACCTGTACATGTAGTTGCATTCATAAAAACCTGTCATACACTATATCCAACTTGAAGTCCAAAAAGGTCACCAATTTACATAAAAACTTGATATAGAATAAAAATTCATCTATGCTCATCATTTGACAGTGACCAAAATATGTACAAGTTTGGCACATAATTATAAAAAAGTACTTGCTGACAAACCACTAATGAGATTGCGTCACACAGTGCTAGCAGACAAAAAAAATGCCACAAACATTACTGGAGCAAAGTCACTTGTTGATATGCTCATGTTCAGATCATCTAAAGTCCCTCCAAGAGACACCTGCAATGGCAGAATTTTTTTTTTTTTTAGGATTCTAATATAAGCTCGTTTATTGTTTCATCTGTCTCTATACTGTTGCTAAGTTTAGTTTCATTTAAACATACATTATACCCAGGGAAGTAATTTTTTTAAAAATATGTGCCAGGGTACTTTGATTTCACAGAGTTCATTTGAAATTTACAATAAAATTTTAAATTGCATCTATGGGTGAGTATCCCACATTAGAAGTGCTTTCCCTGGGTCCCAGGTATGTTGTACAGGAACAGCACTAATGATTGAATATTGAAATGATAGCAGATATTGTTAACAAAGTGCAACATACCAAATGTGGTGATCTAAATATTTTCTGATATGTCCAAATTTACATGTTCAAAAGTAAACCTGTAAGTGAAGTCCAAAATTCTTAGATCAATAAACTTGTGGTGCACAAATGTCAAGATATAACTCCACCTTGGTTCAAACCTTTCATTAAGCACCAACCAAACACCACAAAAAGTGTCACTAAAACCAAAGTTTCAACAAAATCAGCTATTCTGGAAAAGCAGAGATAAAATTAATTTCAAAATGGCCAGTATAACATCCCTACTGCATTTCCAATGGGCACCATTTTCATTTCAAATCAAAAAGATATGATAAGAAGTATTTCAGCAAAAAGAAACCTATGTTAATATGGGAATCCATTAATGAGGCAATAGCAATGTTTTTTTCAGGAAGACCACCATGACAGCTGGAGGATCTCTAGTATTCCTATTGATGAGCTGGTGGCATTTACTCTTGATCTGTGCCTCTGTAGGCACTTTTTCTTATCCTGCAGGCTCTCTATTTGGCTGTATCCTGGAAGAAGTCCTTTCATGAGCAGGTGGCCAAATGCTGTTTTGATAGTGGATACTTCTTCTTTAGTCCATTTAATTTTTCCTGAAACAGATTTTTGTACAACTGTATTTATAAATTTCAATGTGCAATAACTTTCATCTGTGGTCCGTCAAGTCCTAGAAGATAAGGATATGATATGTACATATTTAACTGTTAGCTCTGAACTACACATATGATGATAAAATTGTTAATACATATTATTCAGCCTTTACTGGAATAAAAGTAAAGAATATGTCACTATCATTTCTTGGAAAATAATTGGGGGTGTGGTGGGGATGGGGTTGGGGTTTGGTCTACAGGCATTATATTCCTGGAATATTCTGGAATATCATCAATATCAGTGGTCAATTGTGTGACGCGAGGCTCATATTGAAATAAGATGATTTGCTTCTTCACCCATGTCGAATTGAAGATGAATATTTGAATATGTCTACTTCTAGCCAAGGCGAGAAAGATTTTTAGTTATGCATATGTTTCATGAATATACAATACACATGAAGTGAATTTGGCAAGATGACATTTGTTTAACTGGAAATACGATTCTTGCTAAATGCATCTTCTTGCAAATTACTATTAAGTTAAGTAATTTCAATGCAGTATTTTGAATACTTATTACTGGAGCAATTTAGTAATTGTATAAAATTTACATTCATAAAGTGTTAACAATGTCTGTTTTGTGGGCAGTAAAAAAAAAACTAAGACAAAATATTGTTTTAGTAGTTGCCATCTTGTTTATAACTTGTAACTGTTTAAATGTACTAGTCATAATGTCAGGAATTGTAATTCTTACTTATACAAACTCTCTTTGTGGCATGCACTTCATCATCAGTCTCTTCATCAGCATCATCATTCTGTGTTTCTTGATTTCTAACTGAAATATTCAAACAGTTCCCCATTTTTATTCATACTTTACTTTTTAAATATTAGCCCTGATTAAGATATTTCAATACATTACATAGAAAACAAGACAACTGAGACCAATCACCTGATGAAATAAGCCTAATGGACAGACTGACAGCATTAGAAAATGAATGTGGATTAGAAATAAGAGTGTTGTTTGCTGATGAAGAAGCACAAATGTAAAAATGTCAAAGAACTCGATGCAGAAGCTTTGTGAAGTTCTATGGATGGGTTTAAGAACAGTCTTGAAACATGGTTCCCAAGCTTTTCTAACTATAAATTTCCAGGTCTTTTCCAGGATGAAATTAATTTTTTCAAGGTTCACATATGACCACTACTGAGTGGAATTAAAGAACATTTTGGATTATAAAACGTGCATTTTCCAAATCTGAAGATGTTTCTCTTTCAAGACTCTCCAAAATATGTATGTCAGAAAAGATGTTCTTTTATAAAACCACAAAATGAGTCACATGAAACAAATCTGACTATATTCCTATAAATTGGCATTTAAAGCCATTTCAATGTACAGAATAAAAATTCTAACTTTACTTGACTATATTCCTATAAATTGGCATTTAAAGCCATTTCAATGAATAGAATAAAAATTCAGAATAAAAATAAAAATTCTAACTTTACTTGACTATATTCCTATAAATTGGCATTTAAAGCCATTTCAATGTGTAGAATAAAAATTCTAACTTTACTTTGCTGACCTGCATTATGTTGCTACATGGAAACAACATAATGAGCATAAAAATTATTTTGTTTCCTTTCAAACCTTTAATTCTAAAGAATTCCATAGCAATATATGTGCATGTTAAGTAAACATTTCCTATCACAGAATGAAAAAATCCCAATAAATGCAAAATATTAGATTCTAATAATATCTTGTAACGAAAAATGTTTAACCCTGAATTTATGTGTGCCAATAAAATCTCAAACAAGATTTTTCGACCAACCTAAACTCCTTAAGATGATTTGGTTAAAAATTCCATCATTTAAATACATTTACAAAAGGGCTGATTTAAATTCTGACAGAAGACCTTCAAAATTATATATTGTTGTATAACAAGGACTAAATTTTCTGTAAAATCAACTTGTCTTCTTGTAGTTCAATAAATCAGTCCCCAAACCTGTATTGATACAGGGGCTCTTAACGTTTTTTAATATATAATAAAAGGGATGACAATTTCCCATTTCTCCTGCTTTCTATTCAAGATCTGAAATCAATGCTTCAAGCTACATGTCACTGTGTAATAGTTTCGCACCAAAGTTCAGCTCAGAGATCCAAAATTTTTCTAATCTGGGTTTCCTCCGAATATTCCAACCTCATTTTTCACATTTTGACAATTAGGATGGAGTGTGAGGTCAGAGCAATTACGTATCAAAAATTTGGAATCTGCTGCCACAGTAAGATAGCTTACCAGCAGGTTAATCAAATTTAAACTATGTTATTTTGACTTATACCTGCATGAAATCGATAGGAAAATTATTTATTTTCTCAAAAATGGCAAGTATTGCGATCATCGTCTTTAATCCGCTGACAGACTAGATGAAACTCTGCATAGATGAAACTGAGCCTGTACTCGCCATTAGCATTAATAGTCACATGCCTTCGCAAATCTCAAACAACGACATCGGAAGTCCAATAGTCACGTGATATCAACAACAAACTCCTTTTTAATGTTGTTGTACAAAATTTCAATTATATTAAATGAAAGTCTGATACCTTTTGTAAAAACCAGAAAGAACATATAATTCTCAACATATTTATTTCAAGAACAACAACAAGAAACTTGGCCAGTCTGATTCATCAAGCAGAGTAGTCTGGTTCCCTGCTTCGTATGCTCCCTGCGTGAGAGAGCACGTCAACGTGGTAGTCACATAACACAAACAAAACTCCGTAAGTTGGTCTCGGAGTAGAGATTTTTTGTGCTCTTTCATTTTTGTATTTTAATTACAACCAGTATACGACTTTCATTTACTTTTTTTTCCTACAATATTTGAAAATGATGGTTGTGAGATCCTGTGTGCTCATGTGACTAGCAACCAAAATCGCTAGTACCAGCTCAAATTTCATCAACGCCTTAGTTTTATCATCTTTCAGCAGATTAAAGACATAACGATTTTAATACTCACAATTTCTGAGAAAATAAGTAATTTTTGTATTGATTTCATGCAGGTATAACTCGCTTTAATAACGTTTAAATTTGCTAGCCCATCCGCTAAGCGGCTTTGCTTTAACGCCACCATGTTAGCCTCTTGTGATGCTAGACTGGTTTTCATACCTTCCATATTTTAAAAAAAAAAAGGATACTGATATCGAGCTGTCTATGAAACAAAAAGTCTACTAGACGAATCTAATCCACTGAGTGTTTGGATTGTCACAACAAATATATTTATGGCAAGCACCCAAATGATTCATACTGCAACCTCCTAATATTCTGGTTAGAACTGGATAAATTTAACTCACGATCTGTTCAGTTATGACTCAATTATGTAATTGTTTCGGGCATCAAGTTGTGGAGGAAAATTCCTGGGTTTTTCCTGACTTTCATCAATATTTGCAAAATTCAAGGACTTTTCACAGTTGGGAAAAAATTATCATTTCTCCCGACTTTTTCTCATTTTCCTGGAAGCATGGGAACCCTGTTGAAAAGATTTTCAAAGATTTCCACATGTACTACCCTGTCAGCATAAATTTTACAAATGTGATATCTCTTGAGTTAGAATGATGCAGATGAGATGTCAAAATTCTATCCTGCAGTTTTAAAGATGCTGTGTAAAGGTTTCTTCATTTCTACCAGTGACAGAGATACTTGACAGCAGATTATCATTATCTGCACTGATCATTGAGAAGTTTATGTTAAGATGGCAGCTGTGAAATTCAAAGCCTGTCATGCAGTTTTGAAAAAGTTTCCCTTGCTCTATGATTTAGGGATCAAGTACGGTTACATTAAAACAAGAAAAAAATGGAAAAAAGGAAGGGCCATTATGGTTATTTCATACTGAAAAATAGTATGAATGTATGTAAATTACTGAAAAAACCCCCACATTACTTCACTTCCTTTTGTAAGTTTCAACAATAGCATGACCTTACATTCTAGCTGTGTCTTTACTCCTGGTCATCTCTTGTTCTCTAGCTTCATTTTCTCATTTTGGTCATTACACTATACTACAGTATCACATGATTTCATGCAAGTAATGTAATTAAATGCAACTGACAACAGTGCCTAAATTATATTACTACAGAATCTGTAAAAATATTCTCAATTGCCAATCAAAAAAGCAACTCTTTTTAGTTTCCAAAATTCAGAAGAATTTGAAAAATTTTTGAAGTATGCAAGAAGAACATGTTATGAAGTTGAGGTTACTCATCAATAACATCAGTAAGCACTATGGTTTGAGTAGATGACCACCCTGGTGTTCAGACATCTTTGGATGTGCTCTCATGCCCATTTATAGGGGTTCTTTCAAAGTACAAAGATGCTGCCATGATTTTATTACAAGAAGAGCACTCCCTCTTGTTACTGAACAAGAAGTAAGTAGGAAAAAGAAGGGGGGGGAGGGCAGAGGACATGACCACACTTCAATATTTACTTGACACTGAAGTATCCATGTTACTTTCTGTCTGCTCCATTCTGTTTAAACTTTACTGAACTCAAAATTCTCGAAAGATGACTACTATAGTTGTAAAAGCATTAATCTGTTGATGGTTTCTTAGATTAATCTGTTCTTTTCCTGTGTATAAATATTGTTCTTTGCTAAGAACCTCATTCAGTCTGCCTCTAATAGTTAGCTTAGCCAGCTTGAACAAGTTTGGAAATGGTTCTTTATTGCTGATATACAATTTTCCACAGCTCATAGGTATTGTCTCAAAATATCTCTGATCCCAAATATCTTTTTAATGGCACTAGCTCTGCAAATTTTTCACTGTCATGAATCAGCGTTTTGCTAACTATTGTGCTAGATTTCTTATCTGTTCCATAGACAATAGTACTGTATTAGGGTTTCAAGTCCATCACTGCCATTGTTGTCTTGTTCAGACTGAGGCATTTTCATCAAATGAAGTATCTTTTCTTTTTCATTTTTCTTTAGTTTTAGATTCTTATTTATTCAATGTATCTTAACCCTTAGAGTACTTTAAACAGTTTTGCAGGAAAAGATTCCTGGGTGCTGAATTGTTTCAAGAAAAGAGATGAAAAGTGCATTCTACAATTTAAAAATACCGCTGAATAGGGGGTTGATCGGCATGCCATCAGTTTTTGACCAAACTTGCATGAACATCAGAATCGCAGTCAACACCATTTAAAATCAATGACATTATCAGTAAAAATTTTCTAACTCTGACAATCTGACATACTCGAAAAATTAAAAAATGGTGATCTATCATCAGCTTTCATTTCCCAAATGAAATCATCTGAAAATAAACCATGTTAGGATTCATCCAGTTTTGTTTTTTCTAGACAACACGTATTTTAAACCTGCTTTTGTAAAACTTCCTTGATAAATGCAATGTTATAACTACCACAGAATGAGGGCTTAATGTGTCAATCAAATTTACTTTCACAACCATTTATGTCAAGGCAATGAACTCAGTCCTGTAAACAATTGCCTACTTAAACAAAGACGCATGTCAAGACATGTGCTATGAGACCTCTACCAGCAGTATGACTTGCGTCATGACAAACACTTCAGTTAAATAGAACTGTTATTGTGCAAAAAGTACATTATTCCATGCATGACTTGAAACTAATTTGCACGAGTTCTTACACACTGCTGCTCTCCAAGCTATCAAATTCATTTTAAAAAATTTAATGATTCAAGCATTCGTGTACCCTACCACAATCTTAAAAATATATTTATGTTTTAGACTGAAATTTTACTTAAGTTTCAGTAACTAAAAAAAAATTACATTTACTGTAGTAGCAAATACACGCAAAAATCTTAAGCACTCTGTTCCACATCAGACACCATAACTGAACTGACTTTGTTTTAGCCATTTATGGAGTTTATAATTGACTTTCAACACAGAATCTTAAAAATGTCGGTATACTAGGGCTATTCTGGAAAAAGTAGGGAAAGAAAGGGACTCAGAGCATAAAGGCTGAAAAACTAGGGCAGCTTGAAATATATCATGATGCCAACCTCAGATTAAAAAAATATTTTCAAGACACTTCAACCGTTATCTAAATTTTGTACAACTTACTTCTTTTACATTTTCTCCTCTGATATGTCGGGTGATCTGTCTCCAAATCTGCAAGAAGAAGCAAAACTATTAGCAAGGGTCTGAGACATCTTCTATGATGGGTTTTGGTCCTATTCTAACACATCATTCACTTCAGCGGTAATTCTATCTTTGTCACTAGAATGTGATGCCCATATATTGCACAATTAATTTGTGGAAAAGTAATACACAAACCCATTATATACCCATGTCAGAGGTCTCTTTACTTGTAGGAACTATGGAAAAAATAAGTAAGGAATTTCCTTAGTATGGCAACTACAGATGTATTCCAAGAACACAAATGCCCCACCACAGGACAAAAAACTGCATTCCCTCCCACAACCTATTTTGACAGATACAACTGTAATATTCTCTTTGAGACGTAGTAGGTACAATGCTAGTCTTGCCACTCAAATCCACCTGGATCTTCCTTTTTGTCCATGTATTTCCTTTGCAAATGTACTAGATGTGCTCACTAAAAATCATGTTCAAGTTGACACAGTGATGCAATGCTTTTGTCAATTAGGCCTACTTTTTCATGCTCATGAATCATTCGTGAAACATTTGCACTACACTGATAGAAATAGTCATAGCACAAATTAGTACACATTTTGTAGTTTTAGCTTGATTGCAACATACTTTTCACCCTATGATTTAAATCTTTTATGGCATGGTATGTGCATTTTGGATCTGCAAAGTGACTTTTCATCACTGTGCAGCTAAGTGACACTGGCTATTTTCTTGTGTAGATCATGCCAGGTGTACATGTGAATAAACTGATAGTTTCAATCACCTCAGTTCATTTGAATGTTAAACTCTTGGGGGGCACAGGTTAAGTAATCTCACATTACCTCTCCTTTCCCATCATGTTATTTTATGGTGCATTAAGAACTGATAAAATTTTGTTTAGAATTTTCCTTGCTGTATCTCATTAGTAAGATCACAAAATCATGATGTCATTATCTCAATGTATTACATTCTAACAATGTAGTTTTCAATGTGTGAAATGCTCACACTGAGTACACTATATGTCCATTCCATTTTCATATTGGGAATAGAAGTTTTAAAAATATAGTTCAACTGTGCTTTCTATGTCTTGTATAAAGGAAGGCTTTCTTAACATTTTTCTTCATCATTGTCAAGCTTTGAATGAAAATAAATTGTTCCTTAAGGACAAATTATGGGGTCACTAATATCCTTAAAAGAAATAAAAACCTGACATTAATTGGCAACAATCACATTCTAAAAATGTAATCAAAATTAGTGCAACATATCAACAACAACAATGTAATGAAAAGTTCTATAGTGAAACCCATGTACAAGGGCTACCATTTAAATAATGTTTTATGCTAATGAGATTTTTATAATCAGGTAACAAAGAGTACCTTCACTGGCAAGATGATACACCCACCCCGTTTTTTAAAAGTCCACTATGTGGACAAGATACATGTTTACACTAAATTCAGTGTCTGTACCAAAATCGCATGACAAAATTCAAGATATTTTTCAAGGAATTTTCAAGATTTCCAAAGCCTTTTCAAGACAGTTTTACTTTCTATCTTAATGTGCCTTACTACAGCAGTGACATCCGGGAACTTTATCAATTAGTCATACAATGTAAGACGACTCACCTGATATTTATGTTTACATCAACTTCTTACTGCCTAAATAATGGCGTAATGTAGCATATTCCGTTGTCATGTGACAGCAGAACAAGAAGCCAAATGTTTAGGAATATCTAACACACTTGGCAGCACATATTGATGCTTTTCCACAAATTAAAACAATGTTGCTTTCATCGGACTTTACTTACTCTGATGTATCTTTTCTAATAAATTCAAATTCTCACACAAGCAAATGGATGTGTTTTCAAGTTCTGTTAACCTGCATTTCAGTTGGCTGGAATGCGATGGAAGCTGAGAATGCTGAAATCAGTTAAAAGTATGATGAATATCTTGAACAAATATAAGTTATCTAAACACTAACTTCAATATTAGCATATTTTTTTCATTTTCTTAAAGAAACATCCTTCAACTTGATCTGATTTCGGCATTCCTGACTTCCATTGTATTTCAGCCAACATCGTCGGTATTTTCTTTCTTTGGGAAATTTCAAGGTTTTTCCTGACTTTTCAAGCTTGCCTAAGATAATTCCCAATAAGACAAACTTCAAGCTAGTTTCAAGGCTTTTCAAATAGCCTCTGCAATTCAAGGGTTTTCAAGGACCAGTACTGACCCTGTAAATGGATTTCCCTACTTTCAGTCACTGTGACCCAGATCATAGAATTTTTGTACCCAAAACTGAAAGGGTTATTGTGCAAGCTATCCACAAAGTTTGGTAACTCTAAGTGTTGATGGAAAACTCATGCCACTGTGTGGAAACCAAACCACTAATATATTCACAGAAAAAATTATAACAAGCTGTACCAAATTGAATTGATTGATGTATTAAATGCATAGGAAGAAGACAGGCAGATATAATGTTATGCCATGAAGTACAAAAGTTCATCTTCAGTTAAGGATATGTATGCAAATAAAAAATTTTAATGAATACCTAACTGCCACTGTTGTAGACAGCAGAATGTTACCACCATGTCACACTTTCCCATAAACCTGAGCTCACTAAACAGCATTAGACAACATGACCCTGACCTTGCTTTGTAATGACTCAACCTCTCCACACATGTAAACTGTATCCACGTGGAAGCTTTTCTGAAAATGTTACCTGTACTAGATCCATTATACATGTCACCCTTTGCGATGTCACTCTCCGTATTCTCATCACCTAAATCAAGACCTTCTGAAATTTTAATTGATATGTACATAAAGAGTATAAACAACAGCTCAAAGACCAAGTCTTGGAACACAAAAAATATGGTGTTTTTAACTACTAATCAAATTTTACTTCAATAAAGAAAATTGCCAGTCTCTACTGTCAATTACTAGAAATGATTCATAATAACTGAAAACATTACAAAGTATATACATTTTTTTAAAACATTTATTTAGAAAATACTAACCAGGTCTTCTACACATAATACACATATGCCTATCCAATTTCATTTGTCTATGTTATGTGCTGACAGAATTTCCAAAATGGAAGAACCGATGAACAAAATGCATATATGTCACATCTTCAAGAGTGTGGTCAATGATGAGGAAGTGTACTTCACTGGGTAGATAGTACATTTTATGTTCTCATGCAAACCTTTGATTTTGATACAATGATGATATAGTTTGGTGATGTGCTACTTTCATTCACACTTTTTGCACCTGCCTCATGACACTTGTGTTTAGTAAAAGGATGAGAATACAATCCCTTGCTTTTGCACTCATGATATGCTTTGCTTTGCTCCTGTTTTTGACCACTCTGACCTGTCTATCTCCCCACAGACCGATGGTTCATACAAACATTTTGAAAATTTAATGCAACTCAACACTTCAGTACCAACTCAAATACCAAGTTAATGCATATATCTTGATAGGTGAAAATAACTTTGGATTTATGAAGAGGACAAATACCAATCTGTACCTAATATACCGACTTCTTTTCAGGAAGATAATGTAGCAATGTCATTACATATTTCTGAAGAAAAAGTTTAAAAATCATTCAGCGAGGCAGGCTTTGGGGATACTGTGGAGACGAGAGGAGCATAATGTTAATGCCATTTTTAATACATTCGGAGTTGACCACAGCTATGGGGTAGGAATAAATTAACACTTGCCATTGCTGTTATGGTTTCATACCTGTATTGGTCTCTGAAATTGTCATCAAGTCATCTATTTCATCATGACTTTGCAGATTAATTTCTCCATCTTCATCCAATTCATCACCATCAGCGCCCATCCCACATATTTCAGCATCTTCTGAAAGGTTGAAAACACTAATAAATATAAACTGAAAAATTATTCTGAGCAGGTCATACAATTTGCAAATAACTGAACATTATTTCTGAAAGAAAATTTTGTTGTATTTTTCCTCACTTTAAAATTTCACCCGCAGAACAGACTTTACTCAATAACCATTGATTCATAATTACAGTATAAGAACTGTTGACCATTTTATTGTTCAGTGCTTAAAGCCAAGAATCATTCTCATTATATCGAGTATCAAATATTGGCACAATAATTTCCTTCTAAATCTCTGATCACAAAATTCTGAAGCATGCATTATGCAGACACTTTTGAAATTGCAATCGTTATTCAAGAATAACAATGTTATTATCAAGCACTACAAGTCACTGCATATACTCAATTTTCTGAATAGTTTCTTTTATTGTTAACCAAGAACTGCAAAATATTTTTGTTCAACTAGGCCTAGGTGAAGGCACTATTTCAAGAGGTTTTGAGGCATGATAGCTGAGGTGCAATCTGAGTCATGTCCTCTATATCAGTTTTCGGAGATGGCAGTCTTGACGTAAAAATTAGCCTAAATTCACTTCTGTTGTCAAAATTTCATCCATTTTATGCTGTTCACTCTAACTAAGAGACTTCAAACAGCACTTTAACTTCTGGATGTAACTGAGGTTACTTCAGCTCCACAAGCAATGTAAGTGGTTTGGTAATAAACTCGTGCAGTCTGTAGTAAGTTTTATGGGTGTCAACTTCATGGCCTAAATGGCATGACAGCCAATCCAGCTCACCTTCTTTGAGACTCATGACCTATAATATAACATTTCATCCTCTGGTGATTTCATCTAATTTCTCGTTAACTCAGAAAGTAATGACTTTTTCCTCCAATGAAAGCCTATATTGTCCTTGCCAAATTTTGACATTAACAAATGGAGTGAAGCCCCAGTTCTTTAAACTGAGAATTGATAATGTATTGTATCGTAGGCCATGTATCATGAATTATATAGATACGTGGCACAGGTGTATCATTTCAACCCTAGAAACTATACAGATGGAATGAATGACAATGGACACATTTTACAATATTCTTTGACTTGGTGGCAGGCAAAATGCTTTCAGCACCATTGATATTTCTTAATAATTATTCTTGCATAACATGGTGAATATGTTGCTATTTGGGAATTTGGTAAAGGAACCAATCTGGTTACCAATAAAGGACATTGTTAAAAAACATCTGATAAAGACTATTTATTACCTGAAAAACTGTTGCTGCATATTTCTGCATTCTTGTTGCAGTGAGTTTTGATTTCTGGACACATCCTGCTTCAGCTGCAACTTTCTGAAGTACTTGCCAAGTGTCTATGAATCCAGTTTCAAATTGTGATGCAAAGAAGTAAGGGTTGGATTTATGCACACCACAGGGAGAACGTGTTGACAAAAGCACATCCAAAGCTGCTTTAACCTCGTCTGTCAGTATAAGTGGGACTGGTCTGTCCCTTTTTCCTTCAAGCTGCACCATGTCCAGTCTGCAAAATAAAATGTTTCAAATACACTGAGGACCGTGTATATTTTTATATCATGATTGCATTCTAATGGGGTAGCTGGGAATAGGGGAGATGCCATTGATGTTGGGAAAGCATTATATGAATTGTGAACAGTAGTTTGAAAAGCAACTTAATAAACTTGGAATTCATAAAAAAAAAACTGTTTTACTCACTAGGGTATCAGGAGTTGCTCACTGTCAGCCTCATACAACCCTACTGTCACAAACATTCATATCAAGATTCAAGTCACGGGCATGATCTGTTACTTGGTATCCAAGTTCACACCTTTACTAGAGTGTCTTGTGTATGCCCTTTGGCAGCATATGTTACATATAAAGGTCAAAGACTGGCATTTCAAGTAATAATTGTTTCCATTGTTTATAACTCTCTTGAAAGGCGAAAGTGATCCAACTACTTGATTATGAGCTGTATAAGGCATGTAAAGTTTTGAGATGATCATTCAAGCTTACTTTGAGATAATGCTAACCTGTATCTGACACCTTGATTATTAGCATGGGGTAAGACAGCCAATTCCCACGTGGTACAGTACTAAGAGTCAATGCATATGGGTGTAAATAAATGGCATGAGTTCCTCCCATCATATATGCAGAAGAAACTAAATGCTTTGTGTTTCACCTAGACTTGTAATTAATTTCCCCTATTCTGAAACGTTTGGTATTGCTGTATCCAAATGAAGACCATTCTTGCATAATTGTGATGGATTTGACACCCAGTTTTGCAATCACACATATTGTATAGTTGTATAGCCAATGAAAGGTCACATTTCATTCCTCAGGTGACAAAATAGTTTCTCTAGTTGCTTTGCCTTCCATGAAAAATGATTGTTTCTTCACTTATGCAATACCTTACCGACATCAAATAAAATATTTTCATACATCCACCACAACTGACATTGAACACTAGAATTCTGCGAGTGTGATAGCAAGTGCTGTTACCACAGCAGTGATAAACTTGTCATAAAGACTGACATTAAAATTTAAATTTATCAGTTTGCCAAACTTGTGGCCTCCATTGACATCTCTTCAAGTTACATGCTCATTTCTTTTAACTGTGAAATAATTCTAATGAATGAAAATATTCTTCAGAAATATTAGACTTAATTTTTAGAGAATCAAGTCACCAACACTATCTGGCTTTGATCCTTTGCAAAATCCCCAACTTCAATAGCCAGTGACATTGTTTACAGTTCTCATTATATGAACATTACTGATTAATTATCTCAACACTAATTCTTATTTTTTGGGAAAGTGAAATTGTTTTCTAAACATTAATGTTGCTAGGATAATAAAATGTCATGTTGAAAAAGCAGTTAAAAATGTTGAGTATAATTTTAATCTGTCAAATCCACATATGCCTCTATTGGGTCAAGCTTAGTCTAAGTTCTCATCAACAGTCATTCCTGTAACTTCAAAACATATCAACCGCTCCTGTGGCCTAGTGGTTAGAGCGTCCACTTCGGATGCGGGAGGTCGTGGTTCGATCCCCGGCCGAGTCATACCAAAGACTTATAAAAATGGTACTAACAGCTGCCTCGCTTAGCGCTCAGCATTAAGAGGCTAGTGTTAGGACTGGTCGGCCTGGTTTCAGGATAATGTGACTGAGTGGGACATTATGCTACATGTCTGCGGCATGATGTCCCAGTGCGAAATATCACTACAAACTGTCACACTGCAGACATCGTAGCGATATGACTGAAAAATTGTTAAAGCTACGTTAAAAAAATCCAAATCTCTCTCAAAACATATCACAATTACAATTGAAGCACACCACTCCCTCGATAACTCGTGCCCGGATAACTCGCGAACCCGCTTGTAACGCGGTGTCCGGAATGGCTCCCGATTTTTTTCTCCAAAGAAAATATATTTTAAAATGTGCTGAACGTTAAAAAAATTGCGATAAGAATTGGTAAATTGGTAAATTGGACCTTGATACATAGCTCGTTTTATCATCGAAAATGGTGATTAAAGCCCGTAAAGATAGAATCCATATTGTGAAATTTGCAAGTTCTAATAAGATATCACATATTATGTTAATTTCTTTGAAAGAAATAGTTGTCAGTACACTGTAAATAAACAGTCTGGTGAAACAGCGATCAACAATAAATTCTGGTAAATGCTAACAGGTGGCAACAGAGAATGAAATAAACACCAATTAAATGTCTTGCTATGTGAAATTCACGTTCTAATCCTTTAATTTTGCTTCAATGTAAACACTATAATCGCAACATATTCTCTTCTATGAAAACATGAAAAGAGTCAATTGACTGTCACATCGAAACCTGTAAGTACTTCTGTGAGAACCTAATTACATGCCAGCTTTGTTTTGATCAACAACTTGGGGAAGTGTTTGTTGCATTAAAAAAATCAATTAAAAGAGACCTGTGTTGTTTTATCACTTTGAATATGTCTTGTATTAAATCAAGCAAGGGAAGTACAATAAAAAAAATTCAAAGGCATGCCATTAGGAGCATGAGTTCTTGTGGTTATTACCGTTCTCAAAATTCATTTTATTTGACCAATCGAAAATGGTTTCACATTTTTATGTACTTAACATCATTAAAGTATATAATATCAGTAATGTATCTTAATCATTTGTAAATGTGATCATGGAGAGCAAAGGAAGTAAGCGAAAGGTGTACTCAGTGACTGAAAAGCTGTGCATCATAGATATGGTTCATAATGGCGAAGCAATATCCGATGTTTGCAATGAACTAAAAATTGCTGAGTCGACATTTAGAGGAAGGCTTAAGGATGAGCAGAAACTTTGGGATTACTTACATGATGTTGATTCAGATGATGGGATCAAACGAAAACGAGCACGGACTGCAAACGATACCGAATTAGATGATGCTGTGTATGCATGGTTCACACAGCAACGTGAACAAGGTGTTCCCATCTCTGGAACAATTCTCAAGGCCCAAGCAGAAAAATGGCAAAAATTATAGAGAATGAATCTCATTTTAGGGCAAGCCATGGATGGCTTTGGAGATTCCAGCGCCGACATGGAATTAAACAAAATTCATTGTTGGGAGAGATACGCTCAGCGAATCAGGAAGCCGCATGTAATTATCCATACCAGCTCAGAGACATAATCATCTGTGAAAACAGACAGAGGTGGCAGAGGAATCAAAGAGTAACACAAAAAAATATTAACAGATTTTTTCAATGTGAAGTGATATTTGTGAAACGTGTCACAAACTGCAAGTATTATCGTGTTCAAATTTACGTTGTTTTAAATTTGTAGACCCATTAAATTCATGTTGGTAATGGTTAACCCTTGTGAATTTTTATTTTTTTATTTTACTTCTTCTGCAATCAAATCTACCTTTCGTTCGATCGACATTGTTTTCTCGAAATGAGTGCCAATCTTTTGTATAAAAAATGTCTACTTTTGATCAAACAATAAAACTAGAATGTATCCAATTCAACACAAAAATTAGTGACATAGTACACAATGTGTGAAGTCGTACATGTGTTAAGCGAACGGAAACCATGTGGAATAATGTTTTGATGATCTCCTCAATATACTGTAAGTTATCCTGAAATTAATGTTACTCTGTGAGGAAAAAAGTTAACAAAGTACACCGCTATGAAGAGATAGTTATTCACAGTTAATCTTAGCACATTATTAATGGAGTATTCAACACTGTAACATGCCAACCCACCCCCACCCCCCTTTTGCCTCTACGTCGATCCCTTTGTTAGTTTTTTTGTTTGTTATAGGCCCCTCGATAACTCGCGCCCTCGCTTATAATGCGGTCGATGTTTTTGGACCCGGTTGTGCGCGAGTTATCGAGGGAGTGGTGTATGTGGTATTTTTTGAGGTGATGAATCATTCATGGGGAAATAATGTACCTTTTCAGTAAAGATTTCTCAGTTTCCGTAAATGATGCTGCAATCTCTTCACATGCCATTTCTTGCCAATTTGGCTGTTACATGTAGTCTTGTACCAACATTTTTGCTGCTTCACTGGCTCTTCTTTTGTTGAACATTGTCGTTCTTGCCAGAGATAGTTCAGCTAGTGATCTCCAATTCTGATAAGATTGTTCAACTTTCAATACTTTGATCTTGGAGTTTATTTCTCCACTAAGTAATTCTGAAGTTTCACAAGATCTGAAGTCAATGGAATTTCATGTCTTTCCTTTGTGGTCTTTTTCCTTTTCATTGATGCCAGAGCAATTGAAGAGACAGAATCTGTCCAATCACTTTTGTGTAGGTGCAGAAATGCTTCAGCTTCATTCTTCATCTTTTCATTATCCTTTCGAACAGCCATGCCTCTCTTTAAATATGCACTCTTTACAAGAAGGTGGCCAAGTCTTAATGCCAAGGAAGGTATCTAAAAAAAATGGCTTCCCAGACTGCGACTGTGACAAGCCACACAATTTTTCAGTTGCCTTCAGCAATGAATCGAAACAAGAGCCACTAATCAAATCAATAAGCTGCTTAGCCCTTCCAGATGCTGCAACTGCCGTCTTAAGTCGTGCTGTCTCATTCTTTGGCAAATATCTTTGGCTCAGGCACTGCCCAGTTTTCTGTGCAACACTTGTCCAAATATTATGATTAGTCGATCTTTAATTACTACACTGAAGACTTCATCTTTTCTCATATGCTTTAGTATTGGCGAGGTCAGTGATGCTTGAAGGTTGAATGAGTGTAGAGTCTTTTTAGCTAGTCCACCTGCTAATAAAAGTCTGGATTTTGCCAATACAGATGACCTTGCATTTATATCTTTCTCTTCTTCTGTAGAAAATGGGCACTTCCCACAATGTCTCCAGAGATCCTCAACATGAAAAAATCCCATACAATGAATGCAAGGCAAGTATTCATCTTCTCTGGAAGAATGTGTAGATCTTCTTACCACTATCAGCTTTCCTTCCCCCTGTTCAAACACTTTAATATTATGTTTGAAGTTTCCATTATTTTTTATCAACTGAAATCCTTTATTTTGTTCAATCTTACTGCCTGCAAGAAGTGATGCAACTTCCTTCTCCTCTGAATGTTGAGTTGCTAGGTGATTTTTGAGGTGATGCTTTAGCAATTTTCCACAGTAAAGGTAAGCCAATTCCTTATTATATATCCTCCGTCCATCATCTTTTTTACTAACTCCTGGTACAAACACTGAAATGAAAAAGATATTTTTGAATACAGCTACAATGAACATTTTGACTTGAAATTTGCAGTAAAATCCACTTAAGTGAAAACATTAACAATGACTTGTCACAAGGGAAGAATGCTGAATCCCAAGTATTAGGTGCAATACACTAACATAGGACCCAAGTAGAGCAGCAGAGAGGGCGAACCCTACAAATTAGTGTTCGAACCAAATATATTAAACATGAAAATCATACAAAATAACGCAAAAAATATAGGTCAATAATGCTAAACCTGAACCTCTAACCGAATTGAGATTCTCTCTACGTGGGTTATTTATGCTGTTACTCATTCGTGACACCTGTGTTTGTAAATGCCATGCGTGTTCGTTTATGTGCTCGTGCGCATAATTTTTGTCAGTCCACCCTCTCTGCTGCTGTGGATTTAAAAATTTTATTTATTTATTATTATGCCTGAATAATCAGATTACCATAATATTGTTACGGATTTAGAGTTAAAATAATGATTATATGATAACTATAAATGATTTATGGGCACTTACTCGTTTTTTTGAATATCTCGACTGTAACAAAATTACGAATAGTATAAGTATTAATTATTTCTACAATAAAATGATTATCGACGAACATGGAAACCAGCATTATTTTATTTATCCAAATAAATTTATTGGATTCAGGTGCATCGATAATGAGATTGTGCCTGTCATTAGTGCTAAAAATATTTTCAATGATACTACTGATCATTATGTTAGGTTTACATTTGATGAAGAAATGAAGCAACGAAATTATCTTCTCCGTGAACCTGAAGAATTTATAGAAAAACAACTTGGTAGACCACTCTCCGAAAAAGAGAGAAGTATGAGAAATGCTGCGATAGAAGATGATACTCGCAGAAGAAAAGAGATGAAAAAGTAATAATGAAAAAATTACAAGATTGGAATTACTGATCTATTGGTGTTGTACATGATCTTTATCAGTTCACCTTCTCTGCTATAATTAAATTACCGTTATATCAATAATGTTTGGTGAAGCTCACTTAGCTAGACTAGCTCGAGAGCGACTAGAAGCAATCAAGAAATATCTGCCTGTCTGTGATTCTGTCAGGCAACAATTACAAGCGCATCAGCAAACACAAGAAGAATTTGCAGAAGGTGCAGAACAATTATTTAAACCAATTACTGAACCAACAAAGAAAATTGTTTCAGCAACTGAGGCAACACAAAAAGCTCTTGAAACATTGCCTGCCGATATTGCTGGGCGTCTTTGAGTAACTCGACCACCACCCAGGCAACTTCCTCAACCATCACCTGAAATTCAACCACAGCCTGAACCACCAAAATCCAAAACCAAAATAGTAGATAAATTCACACCTGAAGGTATTGCCGCTATCAAAGACCCAAATAAATTACTAAAGATTGCAGCATATGGATATTATCAAAGTGAAAAATATGTGAAACCTGAATATATTAATATGCTGAAATCTAGCGATTGGGTTAAAGATGTATTTCGTAGTGCTCATGATACTCCGCAGATCAGATCTGTGGAAGATGTTAATCGGTTTGATATTTTTAACCAGGTAGTGAAAGAGTATATTAAACAAGTAAAAGAAACAAGAAAACAAAATGAAGAAGAAATGAAACAGCAACTTGAAAAATCAAAAGCAGAAAGGAAATCAAGGAAGAAAAAAGCAGTGGAAACAACAGATGAGAAAGAAGAGTTCTATGATGCCCCAGGTGCCACTGGAAGTGGTATTGGTACAGGTACCAGGGGAAGTGGTCTTATTACTACATGTCCCGATAACGTCCTTGCTAATGTGGACAGATTAGAAATTCTGATTGGTGGAAAATGAGCCGGTAATAATTCTCCAGAAATTATTAATGAAGCAGCTGCTATTTGTCAACGATTATTTACAGGCGGTATCATGGATATTAATGTGTATCGGTCCCTCATTAATGAAATCGCCGATGATTATCACAGTGATTAAACAGTTAGATATAATTATTATAATAAAATGATCATACATGTTGCTCAATATGGACCAACTATGGTCAGGGTGATAAATTCAAGATTACCTACATATAAAACATTTTACGGAGATGGACTTGGCGACGTTGTTCAGGGTTTATTTAGAAGGATAGCGCCAAAAGCAATACCGATTGCAAAGCAACTAGGAATGAAAGCTATTGATGATGTTCGTGAAAAAGGTATTAGTGCTGCTGGCGACGTCGCCAGTAAAGCATTCTCTGCAATCAAGGATACACTAGCACGATTAATACGACGAAAACCTCAGCCAGTAAAATTACCCAGCACTGAAGTGATGCCTGCAAACGTTAGTAAAATAATAAATCAAGCCGCAAATAAAAAATTAGAGTCATTGGCTGGTGAAAAAGAAAAAAATATAACCACCAATCTGGTAGCAGGAAGTGGTTTTCGTGTTAAACGATAACAAATATAATAAGGATGTTCAAACGCATATCTGATCCCGCATTTGACATGGATGAAACGGTTCTCAAAGATGAATTGGTACATGATTATCAGTATTATTCTTATGACGCATGTGCACCTGATGAGCGTGGAGGAATTGAATTACAAGTTCAGGATACAAGCAGATATTTCTTACCTGCTGAGGCATTTACTGAAGTCGAAGGTAGACTTTTAATACAGATTACGGAATTGGCGATCGAGTTGGTTTTGTCAATAATGGTATTATGGCGTTATTCAAAAGTGCCGCATACAACACTGATGGATGAGAGATTGAGATTTGTCATAACAACATTGACGTTGCCACAACAATACTTGGTCTTGCAAGATACAGCGATGATTATTCAAGATCAGCTGGTCCCTCAATGATGTTTGTCAAAGATACAACTGATCATCCAGAGCGCAGAAATGTAACATTAAATGCAGCTGGGGACACAGTTGTATCAATCAATGAAAAATTTCAACTTGGGATTCGTGTCACGTCGAGCAATGCTGGGCGACGATGAAAGATTTTCATGTACGATTCCACTGTCACACATCTTTGGATTTTGTAGAAATGTTAGAAAGGTTATTTTTGGAGCCAAAGCACACAAATGTACTTGTACGAAAAAATACCGATGATGCAATATGGCACACTGAAGGAGCTAACGCAGGTGCAACTGCAGCACTTCATGGTAAAATAATACTGACAAAACTTTCATTGTGGATGCCAGTAATGACACCAGCAATATTTGAAGAACAAAAGTTACTTTCTTTTATGGACAGCGACGGTAAATCAACATTGTCATGGCTAACAATGACCACAGATTCTATCCAGAGTAACATTAATGGTTTGTTTACATGGTAAACAGCATCACAGCAAGGTGTCTCTGCACCGCGACATATATTTGTTGCACTTCAAGATGTTACGTGAGTAAACTCGCAAATACTAAGTATTATGTTATTTGATAAACTTGGCGTTACTGAGGTTTCTTTGAGGATAAATGGACATCAAGAACCAGCCGAGGATATTTTGTTGAATTTCGAGCAAAATCATGAGGCACGTGCGTATCATCGTCTGATGACGTTCATGGGACATGATCAAAATGTTGATACTGGTTTACAAATATCTCAGCGGGAGTTTACGACGTTGTATCCGATCTATTACTTTTTGCTGGAACACTTGGATTTGTTTAGACAGTCCGTCGTTGACATACATTTTCGAGCTCGTGTTACAAGAGGAGTTATTGCTATTTACAAAGCAATCGCCGTTATACTCAGTGATAAAACAATGTTACTTGAAGGTGTTGGTGGACGAATGAGAGTTATTGATGCGCCAGTAGAAAACATGTAATTAGATCATGAATAAAATGATAAATGTCACATCATCATGTTAGTGTCAGTCTGACTCCTGGTCGGAATAAAAAACTGCAGTTGGCATCAGCGAAGCAATGTGGAGTAAAAATATCACTAGCACGAGAACAAATCGCAGGTGGTCCAAATAAACTATCACTAACAGAACGCCAGCTCAATCATTTTAATGAAGCCAAACAATCAAAGACCGGTATACGCGTAAATCTTTCTGCAGGTGCCATCAAAAACATTGCTAAGACAGGTGGTATATTTCCACTTCTTGCAGCTATTCCAGGAATAATAGCCGCTGCAGTCCCAGCTGTTGCAAAAGCAGCTGCGTCAGGTGCAGTTGGAGCAGCTGCTGGAATGGCATTAAAGATAGCAACAGGGAAAGGATTAAAAAAAAGAAGACGATCCCGAACAGGTCTAGGTCTGAGACTTCCAGGAACTCGATACAGGAGTGGATTAAGAATTCCAGGGACTCGCTGATTTTCCTGTTGTCCAATTTTGATTTACTCGATGCTGCTACACAATTAAATATAAAAAATTTCAGAGGTGTTTTTATGCGTGATCAATTACCACACAAACCAAACAACGTTGAAACAGGAATAATCAACCTCGATAAAAACTCCAGCCGTGGTACTCATTGGGTTGCTTACGTGATTGATCCATGTGGAATTATTTATTTCGATTCGTACAGACTGGCACCACAAAAAAAATTTTTAAAGTATGTCACTGGTGATTCTATCACTGGCAACATTCCCATCTGGTATTCAACGCTACCAACACAAACATTAACGGATCCACCAATATGTGGCCGTGAAGCACTAGCAGTACTTGATGCTGTATCAAGATCAGCGAAACCACCTCATAAAGCTGTACACGAATACAGGAGTTCTGTTTTAAATAATCGCTAATCATATAATGGTAGATATTTATGGAAGATCAGCTAAAACCAAACCTCAAGAAGCACCAGGTGAAGATTTACTCAAGTGAGTAACAAGGCAGATCAATGATGAATTATCTGATC
This sequence comes from Megalonaias nervosa, assembly GCA_016617855.1. Lineage (NCBI taxonomy): Eukaryota > Metazoa > Mollusca > Bivalvia > Unionida > Unionidae > Megalonaias > Megalonaias nervosa. The sequence goes on along the minus strand of JAECUM010021243.1, from coordinate 70,895 downwards.
TGCTCAATCTTGCCAACGTTGATCCAAACGAACTTGTTGTATTTCAAAACTGTGAAGGAAAATTGAAGACGAGTAATATTTCAATCAACGATATTATTATTTGTAGTCGATTATCGCAAGAAGGTCTTATTGCTGTATACGACAGAGTGGGCAAACTTGTTCCTAGTGGTATTACTGCAGTGTCGATCAATGATAGGTTGTCAACATTCGGTGATACCATGCACGGCGCTCTCAACATGAACAATAATAAAATTACCAATGTAGGACAACCAACAGATAATCTTGACACTGCAACAAAGAAATATGTCGATGATAAGGAAATTCCAGTGACAACTTCATTAGCTACAATCAATGATGGAATGAGCACACTCAAAACTAATTTTACTAATCAAGTACAACTGTTTCTGAATTTCCTCAGAAACGTAAACAGAACCATTAATGAATCTTTTGGAAGTCCACCAACCGTTGACATTAAGCTCGCAGACGTTAACATGAAACTCAACGATATTGTCAGTGGAATTCCTAATATCGTTCAAAAAACCAATCTGATTAAAATTCCACACAAACAAATTAACAATATAGTTTACACAGTATCATCAGGATCATCAACGTGGACACCAAGCGATAACACTATCAAACATACCGCAGAAGTAACTGGCATGTACAGGCTATCCATATTTAGTTCTGCAAAATTTAGGATATTTACTATATTTCCATGACGCCATTCAACCAATAATTTTTCTGGAATTGTGTCTATTATATTAAATAAAGGTAACGAAGAAATATTTATACTGGAACCATCCGATAAAAAAATGACCACAGCATCTTACTGGTGGTGTCTGGAATTCATAGTTGAAACACCTCAATTAATTACTTAATACAGTATAATGATAGATGTTCGGTGATACAGATACGATCAAGTAACAACATGGCAGAATAAACTAAAAACCATCATCGATGATTATACAGCAAAAATAAAGAAATATCGTAGACGTGCGGTTGTCGTTGATATCATCGTTTATTTGGTTTCCGCGACTGTTGCTGGAACCAGCGTAGTATTATCAACGTTGACGATGACAGCACCGATTGTTGTAACAATCGTTGTTTCATCATCAACCACGATCACTGGAATATTCAATATTATCGGGAAAAAGATAGATATGTGCATGAATGAAAAATTGAACGAGTACATGATGAAATTACATACTGCAACTGTAGCATATTCCAAATTATCGTCGATGATTTCTTCGTTGCTCAACAATGGAATAATATCCGATGAAGAATTATAAAATAAAGATCTACAATGAAGTATTTAACCAGAGCGATGCCACGGGTGATTCGATCACAGAAATAAATAATTTAGAGCAACAATAATATAATTATGACAACAAAATATACATTATCAGATAAAATATCTGTCGATGATGTCACTGATACAATTAAACTGATTTATGAATATTTTGGAGCAACTTTTACTTTGGATGACAATACAGAAGATTATATTATAAAATATCCTGAATGGCCAAAATCAGATTTTATTAACGATGAACGCTGGAGAAATTATCATCATCCCGGTGTAGGAATTGGTGGCCCAGATGTTAAAATCGTGGATGAACACACTGAGGTGCTAAAATTTCATGTATGGAGTGTCAACGGTTGGTTTGAAGATTTTGAAAATCAATTAATAGTTCAAAATAATAATAATGACATCACAGGAATTACTACAACAGATCATCACTAATACTGCTCCGGAAAGAACTACAATGATATCAGTGAGTTCAACTAATCCTGAATTCAGTATTAATTTTCCGACCGCAATTCCAGCTAAAGAAACTGCATTAGCGCAATTACGGGTTTATTATAGTTGGCCAAATATCAGGTCGAAATCGTTTGGTGGACTACAACAAAATAATTCATTAGTATTGCAAATAAAAACAAACCCGATGGAACTCCTGACTGGCAAGTAGTCAGTATTCCAACGGGCAGTTATCAAATAGAACAGATCAATGACGAATTCCAACGCAGAATGAAATCTGTTATAGGAAAAGAATCAAAGATTGCCATTACTGTTCACGAACCAATGTTATCATCGGCCATTGAAATAAATTCTCCAGATTATGCCACTGACATTTATCAGTCTTCGATCAGGTCAGTGCTAGGATAGTCAGATATTCCACTGGTTTATGAAGGTCCACAAGAATCACAACAAAATGAATTTCTTACAACAGAAAAAAAATACATAAAAAAACCGGACACTTATCTCAACGGAATTCCTGGTGTTCCTAATAGACTTGATTGGTTGGACAGAAAAGATCATACTGATACTGATGGAACATGGCTTCCTCGTTATGGTCATCATTCTATAACCGACGTTAAACGTGATCCAGTAACAAGGCAGATTATACATGATCCTGAATCCCCTGAAGTTCCCTATGAAGAACCGATCGATGGATATGTTGCTTTAATTGATTTTGAGCACAATAGTAAAATCAATGACTTAAAAAACCTATTTTTATTGTTATCACAAATCTGCGACGAAGACACAAAAAAAAATATCACTGAAACAATACAACATTTAAATAAACTCAGATCAGATATGTACATCATTAATCGAGCTTTTATCTTAAGAATGACTGAACAAAATAAATTATCTCCAAGAGGACATTTCATGAAAACTTTTCTTGATTATTATGGAACAACCAAAGAAAAAAATCTCAACATTTACAATACCAAAACTAGATTCAAGCAGATTAAAAAAGAGACTCACAGATGTTATCGATAATTATTTTCCCAGAATCCTCGAATCGTGGAAGAAAATAGCACCACCAGAGAATATCCTCTGATGCAATATTAATCCGTACAACGAAGGTTGTCATATCTCGCCAGGAATTGTCAATATCACATCAACAATCGCTGTCAATCTAGTATGTGATGTCATCGTCGGCAGTTATCAAGTTGATGCTGAAAAATCCAATCAGGCCCAGCAGGGATACATTCTGTATTCATTTACACCTCAAGTACCCCCAGGCTATTTGATTGTATCAGAACCAATCAACATTGTTTATCTAAAATGTCATAATCCACTCTTATCGTGGATACATTTCAAATTTACTGACCAGACTGGCCACTTGCTCAATCTTAGGTCAGAGATACTGAATATAAACTTGTATGTGCATTCGTAAAAAACACCAAGCAAAAAAAAAATGTCCCCCTTGACGTTGTCAAGGACTAAGTCAAGGATAAAATATTTTTTTTTACCCTGTGATTATTATCCTTGATGTGATCAGAAATGAATTATCCCTCTTGTTTAGCTGGCACAACGTTACAGGTGACACTATTGGTTTCATTGTCAACGTCACTACAGTCACTTATCTTTCACTAGTAACTCTTCCGCAACTTCGTTCAATGACCCCGTCATCGACATATTATCTCTCAATTGTTTTATACGAGCGAGTACAATTCTTTTTGTTTTGTATTTGTGAGATAATTCTGACCTAACCTTTTTGATTGAACGTGAAAGGGGAACAAATAATTTTACCTGCGTATCTGTGATTGCTGCCAGCAATTGTAACATCGCCTGCTGGATCAACTTTATGAATCTATAATTGGAAGGCAGCGAATATCTATTTTCTGATTTTCGAAATTGTAATGATTCAAAATCACTCATAATTTTTTCAGGATCAAGCTCATCAGATATTTTTATACCGTTGTGTTGTAATTGCTTTATAGAAGCAATAATAGCATTAATATTTTTATGATTCATTATATAATAAATATTTGTTTAAATAAAAATATATTTCCTAATAAAAATAAAAATATATTTCTTAATAAAAATAAAAATATTTTAAAAAATCTGACTGAATTCGCAATTTTGATGGGTATATTACCCATCAAATCTTGAAAATCTGATCAAAGTCACAATTTTGTTAGGTAACTTACCCATCAAATTTAGAAAATCTGACTGAATTTCATAAAAAATAAAATTTTATTATAATAAAAATATTTCTGAATCAGAATTAAAATAATAATAAAAGTAAAAAAATTTCTGAATCAGATAAATATAAAAATATATTTCTGAATCAGATAAATATAAAAATATATTTCTGAATCAGATAAATATTAATAAAAATATTTCTGAATTAATAAAGATATATTTCTGAAATATATTTCTGAATAACAATAAACAAACAGCTATGATGATCAGTCTACCATTCCACGGGGTCCCTTCATCGACCAGTAAAGCCTTTACCGTAAGGTCCTAAGAGTCCTTGTAGGGCCTTTTATTATGGCCCACAGGCACTCTTCATGGTTAAGGTCTATCTTCTGACCCACAGGCACTTTACGAGACTTCTTTGTCTGGTGACATTCTTTCTGAATGTCCTTGTTTGGGGTACCCTTCAGTGAGGTCACAAGGTCACAAGCTGACATCATCCTGTTGTTTATTTTTGGGGAAGTTCCGTACACCCCCCAAATCAAACCCCGGGCGAGTGCAAAACATACTCACCACATTGTTTGATGTGGTGAGAGAGGTACACAGGGGAACTTCCCCAATTATTAAGTAAATTGGCATCCCAGGGCCAAACCATCTACAGTGTCAGTCGTGGGGTTCGAACTCAAGACCTCGAGTACGCGAGTCAGAAGCATTACCACTGGACCATGAGCTCCAGTTACAAATATACATTTCAAAAATAGTCATATAGTTACCTAGCAGGAAATTCCCCTTGACTGAGTCAAGGGTGATAAGTATACACCACTAGATTCTGTGATAAACAGATTCTGAATAAAATATAAAATAAATCTACAATCTTACATATTTCTGCCTTGTTTAAAATACTGTATTATCAACCCTAGTAGATTTCATCAAGGCAGAACTGTCTAGCAATAATGCATGGATCGATACATTCCAGTTCTTTCCGCATGCTACAGTCTAGAAAAAAAAAACTGACACTGACTACCACACACACGGCTTATGTAAAATCTACTGTAGCGCGGTTCGTTGTGATTTTATCACGGAATTCAATATCATCTTGACAACGTCCAAGAATAAAATCACATAATTGAGATTTTTGTCCTTGATCATATGAAAAATGCAGATTTTTCAGACTTCAATGTTTGAGAGATTATAGACAATATTACAACTGGGTGGTCATGTACGCAATAACAAAAGGGAGACAACTGCGTGACTACTCTATCAGCGATGACGGAGTTATCTCCCTTCATTGTGCATACCGAAATTTAATCTTTTGTTCGAATTTTTTCGAATATGCCAATTTATATATATTATTTGCAACAAAACATACTGAAGGCATGCAAATATCAAAATATCTGGCAGCAGCATTCATTGATGGGAAAATTATTTCTTCATTTGTCTCTGTATTTGTGGATATTTGTGGATATAACCGACCTAGGAGTCTTGCAACTAATACCAGTATTACCTGATATACAATTTTGACTCTGTGTAACAATTCGTACATTTCCTAAAGAATTATCTTTCGGGTCTGAATTAATGTGATCGATTACAAGTCCGTCTTCAATGACCCCATGAAAACATTCGAATACAAACCTATGAGATAAATATATTTCATTCCCAGCACGAAACATGAGATAACCAGTATTAATGACAGCACTGACTGATTTTTTTTAATCTGCAGTTTATGATGACACCATCACGTGACGCTTCATAATTCTTGATGATGGGATGCTTCACAAATTCGTTTTGCTTCATGTATATACTAATATTATTTGTCTAAATGATTATTTTGAAACCCAGCGAGATAATCTTCGGCAGTCTTTATGGGTAATTCATTATTATATTTTTTATCATAATATCGTTTCAGCTCTCTGTATCTTTTACCACCGCATTGCACACATAACCGTGTTTCTCCTCTGACCACAACACCGCATCGTAAACACGGTTTCGGTCCTAAACTCCCTCTGCGAAGTTTTGCATGTGAATACCACAGAATTCATTTACGCATGATTTATTACAAGGAAGAGAAAATCCTATCATTAACCACTTGCATTTGTTATTTGCTTGTATCATTATATATATAATTAAAATCTAATTAAACATATATTTGCCTTAATTATAGCATGGATGAATTTAAGAGATTATCCGCAACTGAACCTTCCAGAGCAAGATTCGATCTTGACAAACTACCAAAATCTAAATATAATTTTTCGATGCAAGATCTAGTTTGATCAATAGAGATATAACCGATCGTATCCATGAAGCCAAAAAAGAATTTCGCAACGATGGTGTGGCTCATACTTGGTCAACATTCTGGATCATGAATACCATTGATGTTAGAATGCATGATGAACGAGGTAGAAATATTATCAACTATCTCGACAATCAACGATATATTATTCTGCTAAAATTTATTGTGCAGACAGATGATGACACTTGGATTATCCGTGAAAAACGTGACCCTGTATGGCTTCATACTGGAAATAATACTGCTATATTAAATAAAAAATCCAAACCAGGAACACTGACTGGTATTGATAAACCATATTATGAATCCTGCAACTGCAGTTGTTTACGCGATACATCCTCTAAATGATAAACCTAGCGTTAATAATCTCAAACCAATGAAATTTTCCTTGACAGAGTCCGTTACTATGTTCTTGACTTTGTCAAGGGGACTAAACTGTGTAGCTAAGTGGGTTATGGAACATTTCTCAAAAGCAATACGCGGAAACGGTTTAACGGATCTAAGGCGTAAAAAAATTAATAATTGGGCAGCTGCAGTAGAAGATACTGGAGCGTCTATCAGCGACGTTGCTAAGCTAGAAAAGAAATTAAAATTTCCAATAACAGTGAAGACATTAACAGAAGAGATTTTATACAAACCGAAATATACAAAAAATGGAACCCTTATAACAACCATTGATCATAACGCACATGCATGGACTGTGGCAGTAACAATATTTCCACGGGATAGAAGAGTTAAATTTTACAGCAATTATATATTCGACGCTATCAGAAATATTAGTAAGAATGACCCTGTATCCATGTGGTTATTTAAAAGTTCAGATTCATATTACGATCAGTCTGTAAGGCCTAACGGAGAAATTTATCGTGAAGAATCTCTCCATGAAAAAATGAAAAATCATGCATTGAAATATAATTCTGATAATGTCAAAGTTGAACAATTACTGAATAATTGTTTTACAGTTCTATCAGTTGCGACTCACTTTGCTCAAGAGAAAAATTCATGGAAACCAACACAATTAGAATTTCTTGAAGACATCCAGCACAGTTGTGTCGAATACGGACACGGCGGATTATGGAATACTAAATACAATTATAGTGATATTATATTGGTTGATATGGTAGCGTGTTATCCTGGAAGTTTTCTTGGATACGGAGAATGTTCTGAATACTTTAAAAGATTCGGACATCCCATACACGAGATGACCAGAGTTGCGATAAACGGACTCTTACCAAATTTTGACTTAACTGGATTTGCTTGTATAAGTCATTCATTTTTGCGAAAAATCTGCATCCGATTATTAATGTTTGGTTTGGAAGATATTTCTCAGAAAAATATTGGGCTCCAATAGTACTATTATGATATATGCTTGATACTGGAATTTTAGTGTCGTTGAATGTAAACGAAGCCATTATATCGTATCATCCGCAGAAACAAGTTTGGTTACCACAGCAAAAGAAATTTTCCCTGGATGAAAATCCTGATATGATTGATTAAGAAAATAAAATTGCAAAAGATCTTGGTAAGAAAATAATTGGTAAGTTTACTCAAATAGATCATATGATTATAAACGAATGTGTACAAGATTAATTATGGATGATGCTGAACTTGATTTTATAATTGATGATACAACGGAAAAATATACATTTATAAGTCAGAGCAATGCTTATTTGTCAGATGGATCTAAATTAGGTACAATCGTGAGCTATACTGATGGTGAGTCACCACAGTTTACTCATTTAAGATCTTCGATGCTAGCTTACGTTTCGATAAATTTATTATCGATGATAAACAGATTTCCTTGTTACGCAGTTAGAGTTGCCACGGATTCATTTTATATAAAAAAAAATACTTAGATTTGCTAAAACCGCTACTCAGCAATGGTGAATGGGGATCATGGAGAATAAAACAAGAAAATATACATGACTATTCCAAATCTGCAGACGCTGAAATCAGGGAAATATATTACAGCAATCATAATCAAATATTAGCATCGACAGCACCATCTGTGTTTGATTCTGTGGCCAGACATAAAACCGTTTATCTCAATGGGCCTGGAGGTTCTGGAAAAACAACACGTGCCATTGAATTATTTTGCCATAATGATGTTACGGGTTTGAAGAACTCCGTTGACATGATTGTGCTGACACCTACACACAGACTAGCCAGAAAAATAAATGAACAAGGAGTAAAATCTCAAACTTATCATGGTTTCTTCAGATGGTGCGGGGATACATGGACACCTGAGCGAATGGGTGAGAAATAATACCCCGGATTATCATCTGGGATGAAATTTGTACGGTATCGTTAGAAACATTAAAAATATTTCTTGATTGGTTACTGACAAAAAATACTGCTGTGATAATGTGCGGCGATCATGGTCAGCCGCAACCTTTCGTTGGGCAGTGTCCGCACGAATGGTTAAAAACGTTTGTGGATTATTATGAGGAGATAACCGATGATCATAGAGCTATTGATGAACCCCTGAAAGAATTTAAAAGATTAATCAGACTACAGCCAGATAGAATACAATGTGATATAATGCATGAAATAATTCTGCAAACTCCTGTGAACGATTTTTGGAATTTGTGGATACCAAATGATTTAATAGTTGCAAGTAGACAGATAGTTCGTGATGAATTGCAAGAAAAATTATTTTTGTTACATAAAGAAAAATTTTCAAATCTACCTGCACCATTGTGTTGTCGCCCAGCGGATACTCTACAGAATACTGAAGTTGAAATTCCAGGAACAAATGAAAAACAAAATCTTGTATTAAATGATATTGTTTTAGTTGATGTTGTTGAGAGCGCGTTGATCATGGATAAATCACCGTGGAAATTAGGATATGCTATAACGATTCATTCATCACAAGGACTAACTATTACTGATACAAATATCTGGATTGTCGAAGAAAGAATCGAATGGTCAAATTTAGTTTATCTTGCAGTATCTCGAGTCAGAAGAATATCTCAACTGCACAAGGTTATTATGAATTTTACTGAAAATAATAATCAAACTGCTAGTGACGACACCGAAGGTGTTGGCGTAATAAGAAAAAAACTATTTGGTCATAAGCAATGTGACAAAAAAAATAATCGCGACTTTGATATTGATACTGAATTTATTATGACACTAAAACAACAACAAAATAATCATTGTGCAAGTTGTAACTGTAATATGCTATGGGAGTATTCGAGTAATAATCCAAGACAGTTCACCGTAGACAGAATTAATAGTAGTATTGGTCACACACGCGAAAATGTGATGCATACCTGTCTTGAATGTAATCGACGTCGGGGTGCCAGTTTACAAAAGTGAACGCGGTGGTAATTGTGTGTCTTCAGGAATTACTTGTAACTGTTTGCGTACAAATCCATGCTGAGAAGCATTTGAATCCAGTCTGTAGACTGCAGGTCTACCCGTGGATCTAACCATGCTAGAAATTTTATGTGTAGTCACACTCCAGATAGGATCAGTTGCTCTTTTTTTACCCCCTTCAAGTTCACCGGGTTCATATAAATACCTTACAGTCACATCAACAAACACTGGCTGTTTTGAAAAGCCACGTCGTTGTACAGGTATATGTTTCTTTGTAGTTGCATTAATAGGTTTCATAGAAGTTGCACGTGTAATTTCATTATTTAACGCAACTATCACACTTGGTAATCTTGCAACCTAATCATGAGATCTCGTCGTTCTGAATTATTTCCTTTGCATACTGGTATCCAAATAACCGCTCAGCAAGTGTTCGATTAAATCGCTCAACTATTGCCTGATCACGATGAATTGTAGTGTGTCCTCGTCTGATTTTGACATCATGTTGCTTCATCAGCAATGATACTGCATCAAGAAATTCTTTGCCAGGATCAACTTGTAGCAACTGTGGCCTTCACAAAGGTCCTCGTTGATAAATTCGTTCAAACGCAGATGCAACTTCAGGTGCTGTTTTAGTTGATAATGATTCTGCTTCTTTGTATCTACTTGCAACATCAACGACAGTTAATGCGTATTTGTATGTGTGTGATTGACGTCCACGTGCCTTAATAGTATCGTGCGGTAAAACAAAATGTCTGCTTGATGAACTTCATTGGGAACACTGACATCAAAATACGCGTACTGAATTTTTTTAGGTGGATATAGATAGATTTGCCATATTGCCCGTCGTACTAACCACGCTGCAGCAACAGCACGTGAGACTTTTGCTGCTTCAGCAAGTTTACTAATCGCTGCTCTACTCTTCCAATATCCTCTTGGGCTATAATAAACAGATTCCATTATAATAGTTATATAATTAATTACCAGCCCCTAGCATTAATTTACCTTTCATAGCAGATTTCACTAGAAAACTAGCAAGTTTTTCTCTGAGAGATTTATCTTTCATAGAATTAAACACGTGAATCAATTTCACATCTGCGAGATGCCGTTGTTGTAAATCCTTGCTTCGATACGCAACATCATGAACATGACATGCTTGATCAATCTTATTTATTGGATACTCTCCTGGTCTTGGTTGATCTCATTCGTCAAGTCGGATATCAAGTCAAGTTCCAGGACCACAATAATTGTATCTGGGTAAATGTTTTTTCTCCAGGATACTTCGCCCACAGAGTCCCTGGTAATTTTCCCAACAATGCAGTGATATCACCTCCTGTCTTTGTGCCAGACGAAATAAATTTGTATTTTTCTGTGCCACACTTTTCACACTTACCTATCAGTGCACGTTTTTTCTTTTTTGTTATTATTGTTATTAATCCAGTGGTGGGGGTGGGTGCCTTTCATCGAATACAATACAGATTCATATTACAGTGTGACCCCGCTATAACACGGTAGTTGGGAGCCATAGAACCCGACTGTGTTATAGACCGAACTGTGTTATAAGCAACCAGGTCAGTTAGCAGAAGAAAATGATGCAAGTACCCCAAAAAATGGGGGGGGATAGGTAATAAATGAAGACGCAAAAATACGTGCTTCATTGGCACAGTTTTCATCTGAAACTGATGCATATTAAATGAGAAAAACACCTGTAGTGAAAACAGAGAAGGCATATATAATATTTTACTTTATTCTGAGAACCACGCATTGATACATATACGTGTATACTGTTTATATATATACATGTCTAATGCATAGCAATGAATAAAGTATCAACTCACCCGCGAATCACGTCACATACATTGAATCTACAATACAAGTAATTCCATCAAAAATATGCACACACACAGATTTAAAATGTTCAATAATTTTGTCACAGGTCATATAGGTCTGAATTCAGTGGACAAAAATAGCACAATCACGTAATGAATGATGAAGCACATTTAATTTTAAGTATATCCGAAGTTGGTAAAATTTTACGTTTTAAGCGCCGTCAGTAGAAGTTCGTAAGCATAAACTGTTTTCCTGTAAAAAGGAAACTTTCATGGCACAGTAAAAATGTTCCAGTCACATTGGAAAATTAAACAATCCCTCAGATTCCATTGCTTTTATTTAAGTTCGGTAATGGCTTCCTTTGAAGAAAGGTTCTTTGTTTTTATTGAAGACTGTAGTCGGCTTTCTTTGATGAAGGGTGCATGCGTTATTGAAGTCACCACTAAAGGACAGCTTTGGAGAACCAAAGAAATGCCCATTTCTTATTGTGGCGGCAACATAAAAAAAAATTGCATTGCATGATTGAGACTGATTTGTTTCCCAATTTGCTTAGTACGTTTTCATAACAATCGGTGCTTCAAAGGTAATGTTTTCTTTGAAATTTCAGTTACTATTTTATCTGGGTATATTTTTTAAAAAAAAATGAATTGTCCGTCGTATGGTCAATTGTAGTTACTGTTCCTCCCTGCCTACTGAATAGACAAGTTAGAGCTTTTTTTTTCACATTTATGGTAGTGGAGTGATGCTGCCTTCCACGCATGCATCAGAAATTTAAAGAAAGGGTCAATCGATGATAGAGACACAGGTGTTCTGGTCTGATGACAGGGATTACTACAGAAAATGTGAATGTTCTGAAGGATTTAATTCTGAGTGGAAAAAAGAGGAATTTTATTCACCATCCACATTACAAATGTCAGTCTATGTAAATATATTAATTACTAGTGAGTGGCCGAAAATCTGACGAAGAAAGATTATGAGATAATGCCTCATCCGGTTGATCTCCGCTACCAGAAATATAAATTTGAAAAAAGCAGATATCTCAAAACATACAGTACTCATGCTAGATGTCAACATAAGCGGATCATGATATAATAATGCACAGTTAAGATGGTTTGTCAATATGGACAAAGAATTTGTCCATGTAACAATAGATAAATTTCAGTGCATTTTATATCAACTTTACGGCATCCTTTCATGGAGCCTCTGAATTTCTCCACTCCAAACTAATGGTTGTATATAGAACTTTAAACAGCCAACAATGTCACCAATAAAAAAAAAATCACCAGATGGTCAATGTTCCCTCTAAGGTGCGCGGCTGTGCGGCCGCGCAGCTCATCAGAAAATGCCGCGCAGCAGTTTCAAAATTCCGCTTACAAGTTTTGGTAGCAAATATATACGCCGCGCAGCAGTTTCAAAATTGTGCGCACGCTGGAAAAATATTAGAGGGAACATTGCAGATGGTATATTTTGCCGCCAATAAGGAAAAAAAATCGCAATTTGCGACATTGGCAAAGCCCTGCGCGATTCTTGAAAAAAATTTTACATGCTATTTTTCATACTTTTAAGAAGAAAACAGTATTTTTTCGTGTATGAGAAAAATGCATATTAAATTTCATTAGCCACGCCACGATCGTCTTGTATTATTCATACGCGATCTCTTCCCTAAAATGATAATAAACGGTTTTTCGGGTTTTTTTTCGTACTTTTAAGAAAGAATTTTTTTCATGTACGAGAAAAATAAATGTATATGAAATTTTGGGAGCCACACCACGACCATGTTATATCCAAATTCGTGTTATAACGGAGCGTGCTATAGCGGGGTCACACTGTACTTATTATTATGGATATAATTGACTTTTCGGCGACACGAAAACAGGAGCCAGTCAAACATCACCCAGCGCTACCAAATTCTATCAGAATGATAATAATTGGGCCTTCTGGAAGTGGTAAGATTAATTTAATAATGAGATGACTCAAGTGGGATAAACTATATTTAGTAGCACCATCTGTAGATGATCAACGATGCTATGAAAATGCAAAGTTGCTGAATGAAGACAGTAATGATATTATTGATTTTATTACCAGTATTGATGAAGCGCCATCTGTAGATGACCTTGATGGACTTATTAATAATTTACAGTGTACGATGATATTATGCTGGACAAACAATCAAATCCAGCTCGGATATTTTCTTGAAGTAGACATAAAAACACAGACATGATTTATGTTACTCAAAGATATACGCAAATACCTAAAGTAATCAGAGACAACTGCAATATTTTGGTTGTATTTAACAGAGTTGATAATCATACTTTACAAAATATTTATTATACTTGGTGTTCAGGGGACATGGACATGATTAAGTTCAAAAACTTTGTTTCAAAAGCACAAGCTACCCTGTTTGGTTTTATAACAATAAATTTACATGATCCAAGGTCGAGATATCGTAACAGACTTGATAAAATATCTGGATAAAATCCACAGCAGCAGAGAGGGTGGACTGACAAAAATTATGCGCACGAGCACATAAACGAACACGCATAGCATTTACAAACACAGGTGTCATGAATGAGCAACAGCATAAATAACCCACATAGAGAGAATCTCAATTCGGTTAGAGGTTCGGGTTTAGTGTTACTGACCTATATTTTTTGCGTTATTTAGTATGATTTTCATGTTTAATATATTTGGTTCGAACACTAATTTGTAGGATTCACCCTCTCTGCTGCTAGTAGGCATGATATCATTCACCTGATTTACATATCTAAACACGTGGTTTGTAAAAACCTTTATAAAGGGCTTTTGAACATGTTTCCAAGGATTCCCCCAAGTTTTCAAGAAATATTTTTTTCTCATGGAAATTATTTTCTTTCTTTATCAATGCAGACAGACCATATGTAAAAGTAAAAAAAAAATGTGTAGCTACCGGTATTTAGTATGCTACTAAAGTAAAGCGCACAACTCCATCCAATAACTACGTCTTGTGTCGTTTGATCCATCCAAATGTATCACAATTTATGGATCTTCTTATACTTTTTGCACAATAATTACAGACCTGCCAACACTTACGATTTTGCCACAAGTCTTATGAAAATTATCCTTAAAATACGGACTTATGGCATATAAGCAAAAACTACGCAAAAATGATCACTGCCGAAAAATCCGGATAATTGGTTCATCTGTTTTATTTGGATCTGGATTTCATATTTGAATTAGTGAAATTAGTTAGGGAACCAGACTAACTTTACAGCAGCACCCCAGATGATTCAAACTGCACCTATTTGTTCATGCAAAGCATCTGCATGATCAAACTGTTGATTACAGAATTTTTAAAAAGTGCGCCCCCAAAGTGATGCATGTTTAAGAAGAAAGGGAAAATAAGCCTCTAGAAAAGTGTTAATAATCAACACAAAAGAATAAAAAGGAATATTCAGATTCTTGTGAATAAAAGATGGAAAAGACACAATTACGTTTATTGCACATCACATGCCAATTTGAGTACGTATCGTAGCTGGAGATATGATTGCCATCGTCATATGAAATGGAAAAAGAATTTCCAAGAATTACGTCAAGTTGAGAGATAGCAACAAACTATTGAGTTGCATAGGGTTTGGAACTAAAGTTTGTGCAACGGTACTAGTAGTAAATAATGGCTACACACACTTTACAAACTTTTCAGTTGAACATAATGTTATCGTTGCTGCATCAAACTTTTAATTATGTTTTCCAGCTTTACAATAGCAGTTATTGATTGTTACACCTTACTGAAAACTGGGCAATCTTACAGAAAAAAATCAGCTGCCTTACTGAGATGGACTCGTCAGGGTTGGCAGGTCTGTAATTACACATTTTGATATAGAAAGTGATGTATGGAGTTTTCGAGGCAAGTCCCATATTCAAGGATGCCTCAAAGTTGAATGAACCATGTAAACAGTTGACCATTTCAATCAGCAGGTTTGTGTAGTATTTTAAGAACAATTACCCTAGAAAGTAACTCCAAAACTTTAAATGTTCATTTTACAAAATATGCTGAATTCTGTCAAAACATAAAGGTATAATTAATACCAACAGTTGCTTGCTCATAATCTAACTCATTCAAGACCAACATATAAACCAATTTACAAAGTTTGGTATAAACTGAAAAAGAAACTGCTCTAATATTATTGAAGCATTAAGCATAATTTCTTTGACATTTTTTTTCAAAATGGTTGCATGTCACAACAACAATTTTGAGATATGATGACAAATCACAATTTATCTATCAGGCATTTTGTGCAGGCATCTCACTGTTTTGTCCACTCTGTCACTCTTCAATGTGTACTGTCGGTAGGCAACATAACTGCATGGTGTCATATTTATTTTACAAATGCTATCTAGACAGCTTATCCTCCATCTAATTCATTTATTCAGACTGACAGTCAGTGTCTCTTGCTACTTGTGCTCCTGTAATTTATTGGCATGGAAATCTGTCTTGATAAATTGTCATGAGATCCTAGTGGCTATTTGTCAGGTAAATTTTTTTAAAGAAGAACATGAGAAAGAGTACATCACACATCACACATCACATTCTACACAAGCCACACAAGACTCTCTCTAATGACGACCCTGACCTATACTTTACACACCTTAGTATGCTACATAAAAACTGTCATGTAGTGATGTATATCTGGATAAAAGTCACCATAAAAGACTTGACGATTAAAGTGATATCCTCCATGTGGAAACAGATCTCAAGAGACACATTTCCCTCAGTCACCTTGACCTTTGACATAAATACCTGGTTATGGCACATGATAAATATGCAGGTACAATTTCAACAAAATATAACCAAGACTTGCACATTTATGGGCCTGACAATGAAAATTTAATAGCTGAACCAAGAGACAGATGCACAGGCAATGCCCCAAGGTAATAAAAGAAATCTTGAGATGTACTATATCCAAATTAACTTTTAACCTTAAAACTGAAGATGATAGTATATAATGCAAATACCCCCAAAAGATTATAATTTTAATATGGAAAATTTCATATTTAACTTTCAAAGTGGAACACAAAATCTGTTCTTAAATTACATTACTTGGCATTTAATATATGAAGCCATTTGATTTAAACCCCATGAGCTTTAGGAACCCACAAAAATAACTAAGATTACCTAAGTCTATGGGTTGTTTGTATGCAGGGTTTTTCTTTTCATGTACCAATGCAGAGCTCACTGTTGATACCTGCAAAGAAATTTTGTTGTCATCATTATTGCTGTGAAATGCTCTGATTACTGATGAGAACATGTATACTGTAAAAATTCAGCTTTCTTTTTAGACTTTTGAATGATCTGCGATTTGGAAAATGCTTCCCACTTCCTTATAGACTATATACTGGCCACCCTGCCATATCTTTCAACATTATATGGATTTTGAAGACAACTTAGGCAATATAAAAATTTTAATGCAATGAAACAATAATGTAAGCATATATAATTATTTACTGACACTTTTCTCAACATACATAATTACCATTCTTCAAAAATATGGAAACAAAACAACCATACTCTTTGCAGTATGTACTTAAGCAAATTTGTTTACTCCATTTAATTATTTGTCTTGGTGAAGACATGCAAGAAAAACATGCAATTTGGAATTGTTGTTGTTGTTGTTGTGGGGCTTAACGCCATTTTTCAGCACACGATAGGCTATACATGGTGGCCAGTATTAATGGTGGAGGAAGAAACCAGGAAATCCCCGGAAAGAACCACTGACCCATGAGAAGCTACTGGCAAGCTTTCTCACATATCCGCATTCGCCAATCCTAGACTCGAACCCACGCAGACAGAGGTGGGATGGCAGTGATCCGTAACGGAGAGCGCTTTAGACCACTTGGCCAGCAATTTGGAATAACTATAGAAGAAAAGTAAATGCATAAAAACAGCAAATTTTCTAAGTAAATTATGTTTCTCCAAGAATACTTACCCAAGCATGTTACTATAGGGGATGTTTGCCTACTACATCAAGAATCCAGCCTAAAATTTTTTGTCTTTCAAAAATACCTACTGTGCAAAGGGGAACAACACCATAGCTAGTTACCTCCCTTTCCCACCCAGCAGAATATACGCTAGTCCAGCCTAGCTCAGTTCTTTTTGCTGAACCACATGTACGATGCACAGATGTTCGCATAGTGGGGAGGATGCAAGGGTCTCATCGTAATGTGATTGGGTAAATATTCTTGAAGAAACATAATTTACTTAGAAATTTGCTTTCTCTTTTTAATACATTCCCTAATCACATTACTATATGGAGAATAAGTAAGAGGTGGTGGGAATGCTGAGCATCCCCGCCTCCGATTCTCCATCTAGGGAAAGAGGAGTTCTCTCCCTTTGCGAAGGATCTCTTGATCTCCCCAAGCGTAATGAACACAACATAGTGTCGTAAATATGACACGTATGAGGCGTATATGAAGATAATAATGTGAACTCTTCGAATTCCAAAATTTTACCAGGGAAGTCCAGCAAGGCATGTGTTGTCTTGATTATTTAAACTCTGTTGGTCTCATAGCCATTTGTGGAACTGCTATCGGACCAACCATATTTAAGTTTTGTATCTACAGAGTAAGGTCTCTGAGATAAAAGCTGGAAAAAGTCGATTCTGCATGCCAGCCCACAGCTTGAATAATATCTCATAGCAATGTATTGCGTTAAAATGCCAGACTGGTCACAATAGCTCTGATCTCATGGGCACATATGACCCAATTTAGCCAGGATGCTAGGGCCGGAGCCGTAAAATTTTCTTGTCCAGCCCGCAATGGTAGGAAGAGCCTTTTACGGTTGCCTCTAATCAGTTTTATATGACTCAGATAAAGTCTGAGAGCATGAACCTGATCTTGTTTTATCATCACTGATGACCTATTGATAGCTGTTAG
Source organism: Megalonaias nervosa (assembly GCA_016617855.1). Taxonomy (NCBI): domain Eukaryota; kingdom Metazoa; phylum Mollusca; class Bivalvia; order Unionida; family Unionidae; genus Megalonaias; species Megalonaias nervosa. The sequence continues at coordinate 52,620 of JAECUM010021243.1, read as the reverse complement.
CGATCTAATGACAATGCACTGGTTACCCACTGTGGGCAACCTATTTTTGGTGATGAAACCAGGTTATTTTTAGGATGACGAAAAACTTCAGTCTTTCAAGTTAGACTGGATTCAAGAGGTAGTAGGCAAACATCCCCTATAGCAATGTGATTGGGGAATGTATTCAAAGGAGAATGTGGAATTTTCTGAGTTCATAAAAAAGTAGGGATTGCTGTGTGGCACGATGATCCGTTATTTCTCTTTATCTGAACATAAACTGAAGCATACAATATTGATCCGATCATCACATTAAATATTATGTAAAGTATGCAGGCAATAATAAGCATTTACATTTCATGACCCATTTACATGGCAAATGCAAGTATATTTTAAGGACCTCTGATATAAAAGAAATCTGGAAAATATCAATCCATAAATTTGGAAATACTACATAACTCTCCTGTATAGCAAAATGGAATGAAAGAAAATACATCTCCTTTAACATTCTAATGCTATCTTGCACAGAATTTGTCAAAATATGTACAAAAAGTACCTTTCGGGAAACATCAAACATTTCTTTGTAACATTTACGTGATGAAGACCATCAAACTAAAATGAGAAACAAATATTAACTAGAGCCTTACTTGGACCTCAAACACTGCTGACATATTGGAATCGGAAGAAGCATCAATAATAAAGAAAAACACAATCTATAATGGACAAAGTAACAAGCAGTCTATCAGCATTTGTTGTCATACAAAAATGCATCAAGCTAGCAGGACCTTGATATATGGACCACTAATATGAATGAACCTTAACTGAAGTAAACTTCATGTAAATATTCAATTAGCTCTAGACATAATGTGAGGAAAATTTCTGTTCTTCTTACTTCAAAATAAAAATACATTCAAGTCCAAGCTCCAAGCTGAAATTTAGGTCTCACAAAGATACCTTTCTGATATGGATGTAGTACCCGTGGAGATGTACTCACTTTTATGACTAATGAAAAGCAACTGAGAAATGACCATAAATCCTCAAATTAAACTGGTACAACCCAATGGTCTCAAGCTAAGTAACAAAAAATACCCCACCACTTTAAGTAAAATTCAAACAATTTACTTCCCTAGAGTACAAAATGAAAATTTAAAAGGAACTTAACAGTAGTAAATCCTTAATAGTCCTAAAAATTATATCACTAGTCCAAAAATATAATGTTGCGAACAAATTCCTGTATTTAATGTGCTGATGTGCCAACAGTCTTGGATGAGTTCATGTGCCAACAGTCTTGACGTCTACCTTCATTATGCTTCACAACTCTTCATGTAATGGTATGCAGTCATATTCTTTCCACAAACATATCAGAAGATGCCTAATTGTTCACCAACCCAGATCCATGGACATAAGCTATTACAAATGTAGAATTGATTTAATTTGTGACCTCGGCCTTTGATCTCTATTGCAAAATGTACATAACCTCCCTTTCATAAATGTAATACAACAAAGAATTTCATAAAAACTGAATGTACTTGGCTTGAGCTAAGTACATATGTCATCATGTGCATTCAAGTTCATTTCTGGTGACTATGATCTCTGATCATTCCATTGTATAATGAATACATAAGGGTGGAGAGTAAAGGGGGGGGGAATGGAAGAAAATTCCCACTAAATTTCGAGTTGTAGAAAAAATCCACAGACTGCTGATAGATTGTAAAATTTATCTTAATATTTAGAAAATGCATCAAATTAGTAGCCTTATGAAAAAGGAGAAATGATAATACAACAAAATATTTATGAAATATTTGAATAAGTGGAGCAGACTTAAGATTCATGGCATGTCAATCAAACAATGCAAATTATAAATATCTTGACATTTCTCTTTTCCAACATTTGCACTCTTTGTGACACGTTTCCTTTCCTTGTCCATGAATATACAAGCAACTCTTTTCATTACACATTATTTGCATTTAGAAGAAAGTAATCTTCCAGTGTTATATAGGCTGAAATATTTTTCACCTTCTTGGCAAAAGTTAATTTTCAGTTGTCCAAAGACCCACGACTACAGGAAGACTCTCATGTTTACTTTGAAGTAAAAAATACTGTTATTCATGCTGCCAATGAACAAAGACCCATAATAAACCAACAAAAGATTTCTTATGAAATACTTTAACATGTGGAGCAGACTCGAGTCATGGCATGTAGTACATCATTACCTCCCTTACCGAGAGACGTAGGCTCCATCATTAGGGAAGATGATGAAGAAAAATCCTGTACATCTGCAGATGGAAGGTGCATGGTCACTGGTGCACATATAGTCTCACAAGCAGGTTGTGCAGAGAGAGGTGCAAGTTCTGTACCATGTGAGTAAGTATTTGTCAACAAACAACAAGGAGAACTGTAATCTTTCAACTTACTGACATGCGTGTCATTCAAAAGAACAGTACATAAAAAGACAATCATGAATACACAATAAATCAAACTATGTAAATTACAAATATCTTGACATTTCTCTTTTCCAACATTTGCACTCATTGTGACACATTCCTTTCCTTGTCCATGAATATACAAGCAACTCTTTTCATTACACATTATTTGCATTTAAGAGAAAGTAATCTTCCAGTGTTGTATAGGCTGAAATATTTTTCACCTTGTTTATGTACCTTATGAATAATTTCAAACATGTAAATAAATTTGAAGCAATTCTTTGAACATTTCTAAACATTATAAATAGTGATGAAATGATAAACCTTGGCCACATATCGATACAATTCCTGTTCCACAGCCTATGATAATATACATTATCAATACTCATATAAAACTTCTGGTGTTTTCATCTCTGTGGTATTGTGAGGCTGTTTTTTGTATCGACATATTGGCTGTACTGCTACCAAACAGATTACAGACAGACAGATATATCATTTCATCTTCTGCTATTGTCATCCTGGACAAGATAAAATAATACTTAAGTGTCAGTGATTTTAATTTAACCTTTTAGGCCATGCACGGCTGTTCCATTAGATCAACTGCAGGACTTGTCTTGGTCACCACGCCCTTTGTTTCCCACTTTGATGATCGCTTTTAAAACATTTTATTACTAATTTCATATCTTTGCTAAAATTTGGAAGGTACTATCTTAGAAAATAAATAGTGAAAATTCCTTGTGCACATTTGAGTATGGAAGTGGAGATGACTAAGAACCAAATCCATCACAATTAAATTACACCAGATCTAAAACAACTGCCATGGACACATACATTTATTTCTGTTTGTGAGAAAGGAAGTTTAACAATAACCATTCCCAGAGCTGCCAACTTTCCAAAACGAGAAATAAGGAAATCTCCCACTTTCAAATATAAAAAATTAGGAGATTTTTCAAACATGACCTTAGACTTTAAAAGCATCTTTACAACATAATTATCAGAAATATAACTACATGCAATGATATTTTGTTTATACTGGTTATTGTTTCATTCATTATGACAAAGTAAAGTTACTTATCAGTCTGCTTTTTGTTCAGAAGTGACACTGTAGCAGATTTTGCCCTCTTAAGAAATGCTGTGTCAAATGTTGTTTAAAACAGCAACCAAACCGCCGAGATTTACCAATCAAAAGTGTTTCCAAAATGTTATCGCTAAGTGATGCTCTAATGCTGTACTGAAAGTAAGCAGCTTTCAATCTGCTGCCTGTCCTGGTTATGCAAAGTTACAACAGGATATAACTTTAAGTCACTTTGGTTGCTTCCATCTGTAGCAAATGAAAAAGGCACACTTCCTAAAGCCATTACTTTTTCTTTTTCTCAATAACTCATATCCCTGATGATAGCTGCAGTTTTTGTTCTAGCACAGCCATGCTTCTTTGCTACTTCATTATCAGGAAACACTGTCTGAAATAACGCACCAGTGTGATCAGCACAGCTTAAGGGCAAATTGTGTTCAATAAGGAATGGCATGAACAAGCGTTAATAACGCTGTCATCATGTACTCTAAAAGTGAAATCTCTTTTTTAATACTTTTCATGCAATGTACATTATCCTTGTGTTTCATTATGTCCATGTATTTCACTATATCACTCTTGCCACCATGAGAGATCGAGAAATCACACCAGCATATGCTACAAAATGTGCAAGAAATACCTTTCCTCAATTCAATTATACATGGGAACTCTTGTGTACATCCCTTTTTGAAAACGATCTGATATTTTTGCAATTTTGCATGATATATTTCTATAAAAATTAACAACATGGTCGTTGTTGAACAAAGAACTTTCCACATGTATGTTAATGCAATAGTATCCAGTTCTGTCGCACAGTATATAAAAGGATGCAGATTCTATGCTGAGACATGGAATTGGACTGAGAATTTACTGCTGTACCTGGGTCTCTTGTCGGCGACAATGAAAAATCGTGAAAAGTTATAGTCCAGGTGGGAAAGTACATTAAAAATCGTGAATCTCAAGCCTAAATTGGGAGGGTTGACATATCTACCATTCCCCTTCAACAAATTACCATGACGACTTTAATTTGCGTGGTTCTGAATCTACCTCATTGCTGATTCTGTGCTATTTCTTTTATCCCATTTGCATGTTCAGTCGATGATGACACAGCTTAAAAGGAGACATTCCAAACCTGGCCCTTGTGTATGATTTAAATACTTTACAAATCAGTGAACTGACACTTTGGCCCAAAGTCAGTCTGATGCTTTGTATCTATTCAGATCAAATATGGATGTAATACTTCTGGTTTGTCACGAAGTGTATAATCTCAGCAAGTTCCGATTTGTGGTTATTGTTTTTCTCTGAAACTGAACAAACAATGAATATGAATCATAACTGAATGCAACATATTTCACTGCATGACGCCATAACCATAATATTCAATACAAAACTAGATGTGAAGAAACATTGAAACTTCACATAAAAATGGTTATTAACTGATCAGTAAAGGACTTAAATCGTACACAGGAAACAAATTTTGAGTGTCATCTTTATGCTGATATGTTATAGTGGCTGATCATGGAGATGGAATAAAATAAGCAGCATGGAATTGGCAAAGGGGTTGGGGCAGATTTAAAAACGTCACTCACCTTGCATTTACTAATTTGCAGAAGTCGAGAGGGCCCTTGCAATTATTGTTTTTCATAGTGACATAAAAAAGTGCATGTCCCTGCAACCTACGGCTGTCTGAGATATCTCAGTTTAAAAAATAAAAGGGCAAATGACTAATAATTATTCATGACTGCTGAAGATCACAGCAACTTGTATAGAGCAAGTAGTGAATCTTCATATCTTGGATCAATATCGAAAAAATATGGATACATCGATACATAGATTACTCTGTTAATCACAAGTTATAAATGCAAAGAAAATGAAGTCGATCAAGAAACATAACAAAATATAACAAAAAAGCATTTATATATGCAAATAATCTTCACCTCCCCGAACACTTCAATATGTTCAATTTGTTGAGGATGAGGGTGACAACAGTTGTAATCTTCAGCTTTAACAACATTTTGAATATGTCAAATACTACATTCAAGATGCATTGGACTTTGCAATATTTTCACAGTTCTGCACCCTCGCCTAATTTAAAACACCTTTCTCACATCCAGAAATAGATTTGCATACATAATGCAGGAAAAACTTCAATACTTCACAACTCTTTCCACAGCTGGCTCAATACAACATAAACATCATACATCAATGATTTTAAATGTTGTCTTAGTGTCTGATCAAAGAGTTTCCCCACATGTAAGGTGTCACCCTAGTAGCCTTAGTCTCTTGTAGGTCAGAACTCGGCATAGTGTAATTGATTCCTATTCAAATCCAGCATTTTCATGGTACAGAAATCTTTTTTCAAGCAAACCATCAAGTCTCCTTGCTATAATAACCAGCATTTGCAACTCGCACAGTCACTGTAATTTTTCTTTTCTTTTTATAATTCACTATACAAGTGATTTTATTTAGGTGTCCATCTCTCCAGAGTAATATTAGACCTAGTTGTAACAGAAACATTGCTTTGTATCCTTGTCAGTAGTGTATAGGAGTATATGCTGCACATATTTACAGGATGGATCGTTTCAATGTTAGGCAGGGAAACTTCAAACAATTACATAAACAGGTGTTAATGATAATCTCATGCAGTAAATTCACTTTCCTATACGAGTTCAAACTTTGCAGTGTTGGCAGCAAGACTCGTCCCATCTTAGCTCATTTGGACAATGTAAAAAATGAATAGCAAACTTTAATGACAGTAAAAAGGAAAATGAAATTTACTGTGCACAGACACTTGCACTTATAATATCAACCAAGCTGGTATTAGACCTTGGATATGCTATGTGGATTGTCTGAAAATACTGGGTTATGATAGGAATCAACCAGACTATATATTTTAATGAACAATGAAACAAAATCCATCTTACCTAATGTTGGTATCTGGAAGAACACATTGGTTTCAATTACATTTACTGGCTTTGTAATGGCCATATTTTTTAAAAACAAAAATATAACATTCAGTCGTTTTGTACTTTCAAGTAAATTTTACACTAAAGGCAGGAATATAAAATCATGCATAATACACGCAGTACAAGTAAAGAATTACACAATTCAGTCAAAAGAATTGACACTCTAAAGCAGGAGCCTCGAACACATGATCCATGTAGTTTTTTGGAGAACAATGCCTGATTATGGCTCCGGAATTTTTCACATGTCTGACGACTATCAATAAATGAAACATACTGAATAATCAGAAAAATTACCTTCTTTATTTCTTCCTCCTGGATTGGCAACCGATCCCGGTGAATCCAACAAATTAAAAAAAAGTTTAAAGATATATGAACAGGTCATAATACAATAAAAATAATAGGATTCCAAAACAGTACATTTGTTTCTGCTTAATTATAACTAAGAAACATCAGGATGTTCAAGGATGTGATAACAATGAGAATGGAATTATTTTGTACTGAATTCCCAAGAAATGTGTCAAAAGCAGAAGTACTACTATTAGTACATGGAATGAATGGTATTAGGTATTTCCCTCACAACATTAAAATTGAGTGAAATGAGATTACTTTTAAGTTTCAAGTGATAATTACTGAAAATTGAAAAATACCCAATGAGCTTTGTTTATGATCTAAAACAAAATCAACATCTTTACAATCGTATTATCCTTGAAGACTCTCTCTTTACAAACACCTCTGTACATTTGATGTACCTGCACTCACCAGCCCAAACATCTTTCACTTTATATTTGGTAAAATGCATACATCTCAGCCTTTTTTGCTTTATCACTTAAATAAATTACTTCGAATCATGGTAATGATCATCTCCACAAATTACATTTCTTACTGTCATTGAATGGAAAAAAAAAACTGAAATTGTTGAATTGTAAAACAGACTTCTAGGCTTGGCAGATTATCTCCCCCTGTTTCCATACATTTTTAGTGACAGTATGGTAGTATAAAAACGCTTGATTTTATGCAAGAAACAAACAAACATAGCACCATGTCAATTGCATCAAAGAAATGTGACTGGTTTAACATGCTTGTTTACATACTACACATATGCTAGTTTAGTTTAACTTAGCAATAATGCAAGTGGCACATACAATAATATCAGACCAGGTGTTAAAATCAGCTGCCTGTTTACACAAATAGATACACTGAGATATCGATCTTTCAAGTGAAACAAAAATACTTGGATATGTGGCATGCATGCTGGAAGAAAAAAATGGGTATTTAACTGTTTTAATTGCGTGAAATATGAGGATACACTGCTTATCTGGGGCATAAGTGCAGAATGAAAACAATACACATAAGAATGTATTTGTCACAAACAGGTCCTTGAGATATTTTACCATTCAGTGAAACCATCTTGAGAGACCTTGACTCTTCTTCTTTTCATATGTACTGCCACAACTTCCCCTTTCTCCAAGTAATCCCCATCCTTTAACTGGGCCCACACTGGTGTCCCAATGGGTGGAAGGGGGCTCTCCAGGACATTCTTCTCATTTTTCTGAAACAACTATTTCTTGTGTACATGAAATATACAAATGAAGTTATCATACACTGTATAATCTGCAATTTTCAAGACACACACACATCAACACATATATTACAGTGCAGAATCCATGTTTACTTTGGCCTTCAGGAGATGCACATGGAAGGGGTGGGGGGAGTGTGTGTGGGATGAACAAGCCTATTCACTCCCCATAATTAAGAGTAATGGATGATTGAAAAACAATGGCTACTTGTCTGTTTTTTTTTCACCACACACAATGTTGCATCTTAACAGTTGAAATGAAAACATTCAATGTTTGTGTTAGTTGTCCCAGCTGCATTTTAAAATCAGTCACAGTTGATAATGTTAAGCACCTTTTAGGTTAAAGTTACACCTATCCCTAATCCCTTTTTTTCCAGTTGACTTAACAAGAACAGAGATGAAAAGACAATTCATTCATACAAAATGGGGATTTATTTATAAGTAAACTGTGGTTCATTTCACATAATCTTCCCTAATTTGCCATTCCTCAGATGCTGAAAAAGCACAGTTAAAGAAGATTTAATCTCTCTATTAGACTTGCAAAAGTACCTTTTCTTACAGACCATAAACTTGTGAAAGAGAATGCAAGCTTGTCATATCAAATATTTCCCAGAATCAAATAATGTCAAGAGAGCAAAATATATTACCCATGTTCCAATTTTTATCTTCAATGTAAATTAAACAACATATGTTTACTTCATTTAATATGTAAAAAAAAGAAAGCCATCAATGTTACAAGTGAATTAGTTTTAGGTCTGCCTTATGACATTTTGAACAAGACTTGAAGAAAAAACATACCTGCTTCTTACTTCCATCAAGGAAGATCAAATTCTTCTCCTTTAGAAGACAAGGGTAAAAATACTTTCCCCTCTTTCCAAATGCCATTTGAAGCTGAAATTACAAAATAAAGTTACTTTCAGTCTTTCTTTTCAAAATGTCCTATATAAAAGATGAAAAAAACCCATAAAGTACTTCTGTATTTAATCAATCATCTCTCCCAAGAATTGGACCTCATAAAGACTATGCAGCACAGTATATGTAGGATACATCCAAAAATGTCCAGAAAATCCCTTGCTAACACTTCACATGGAAAGGTCATTTTAAAAATAAATGAGAAATGAATGGAACAGAAAACAGAAAAAGAGCTCTCCTCAACAGTCCATACCCTATGCAAATATGGAAAACCATTTTCTGATATGGGAAAACCCTAAGAGCTCAAGAAGAACAGTATTAAACATTGTGTTAGAACAGATGCAGGCAAAAGACTTTATTTTGTCTGTTGATAATGTCTTGTGAGATTCGATTAAGCTAGGGAAAGTTTTAATCGCAGTAAATAAATTTCCATTCTTGCTGATGGAAGTACAGATACTAAGCGCAGCAGGGAGGGTGAACAGACCATTTTGCTGGAGACATTATTTATGAAAAATAAAACTTCCTACGAAAATGAAATCTCAAGGTCAAATAGCGTTAAACCAAAACCTCTGTCAGGCCATGAGATTTCTCTAATTGGGTTAGCTCATTTTGTTACATCATCACTGACGCGCGTTTTTATTTTATGGTGTGTTTCGTTTACGTGTTGGTCACTCAACGCTGGTCGTTCACCCTCCCTGCTGCTATAATTAACCAAAAATTTTATCCAGACCTATACGATACCTAAATCTTGGGTCATGTAAATTTATCATTATAAATCCAAACAGAACAGCTTGTGCTTTTGAAAAGAAGTTTTTAAATTTAATCATGTCCATGTCCCTTGAACACCAAGTATAACAAATATTTTGTAAAATATAATTATCTACTCCATTAAACACAATTAAGATATTACAATTATCTCTGATCACTTTGGAATTTGTGTGTATTTCTGAGTTAAATAAATCACGTCTGTATTTTTGTGAAGGCCTCGCGAAAATATCCGAGCTGGCTTTGATTGTTTGTCCAGCATTACATCATCGTATACTACAAGATTATTGATACATCCATCAAGATCATCTATGGATGGAGCTTCATCGATATCGGTAATAAAATCAATAACATCATTATCTTTATCAGGACACATCAGCAACTTTGCATTTTCATTAAAATCTTTAAGTACTTCGTAACATCGTTGATCATCTACAGATGGTGCTACTAAATATAATTTATCCCACTTGAGCCATCGCATTATCAGATTAAGTAATAATTGCGTTTTACCAGACCCAGATGGGCCAAGTATAATTGCTCTGATGGAATTTGGTAACACTGGATGATGTTTGACTGGCTCTTGTTTTCGTGTCGCTGAGAAGTCAATTATATCCATATAATAAATAGTATGGATTTATATTGTGTTTGATGTAGAGCACCCACCCATACCAGTAGATTAGCAACAATAATAACAAAAAATAACAGGCATGCACTTACAGGCAAGTGTGTGAAATGTGGTACAAAAAAATACAAATTTATTTCATCGACAAAGACAGGTGGAGATATCGCTGGTTCATTAGGTAAATTACCAGAAGCTCCATGGGCAAAGTATCCTGGTGAAAACCATTTACCTGGATTTAATTATTGTGGTCCAGGAACCCGACCTGATATTCGACTTGACGAACAAGACCAACCAAGACCTGGAGAGTATCCAATAAATGCGATTGATCAGGCATGTCACGTTCATGATGTCGCGTATAAAAATCCAAATTTGCAACGACATATTGCAGATGTAAAGCTGATTCACGCATTCAATTCCATAAAAAATAAATCTCTCAGAGAAAAACTTGCTAGCTTCCTAGTAAAATCTGCTATGAAAGGTAAACTAGTGCTAGAAGCTGGTAATTAATCATAGATAACTATTATAATGGAATCTGTTTATTATAGCCCAAGAGGATATTGGAGAGGCAAAGCAGCAATTTGTAAATGTGCTGAAGTAGCAAAAGTCTCCCATGCTGTTGCTGCAGCATGGTTAGCACAAGAGGCAATATGGCAAATTTATCTACCACCACCTATAAAAATTCAGTATGCACATTTTGATGTCAGTACTCCCAATGAAGTTCATCAAGCAGATATTTTGTTTTTACCACATGATACCATTAAAATTGGTAGACGTCAATTGCGCACATACAAATATGCGTTAACTGTCATTGACGTTGCAAGTAAATATAAAGAAGCAGAACCACTGTCAACAAAAACAGCAACTGAAGTTGCATCTGCGTTTGAACGAATTTATCAACGAGGATCCGGACCACAAGGTGGTCTACGATGGCCACAGTTGCTACAGGTTGATCCTGGCAAAGAATTTCTTGGTGCAGTATCATCGCTGATGAAAAAACATAACGTTAAAATCAGACGAGGACACACTGAAATTCATTGTGATCAGGCAATCGTTGAACGATTTAATCGAACACTTGCTGAGCGGTTATTTGGATATCAATGTGCAAAGGAAATATCCACTGACTTTAAGTCCATGAAATTACTCGTGCAACTTCTATGAAACCTTCTAATGCGATCACAAAAAAATATATACCAATACGCCGACGTGAATCTTCCTCTCAACCAGTACTAGGTAATGTGACCGTAAGATATTTATATGAACCTGGTGAACTTGAAGAAGGTAAAAAAAAGAGCAACTGATCCTATCAGGAGTTTGACCACACATAAAATTTCCGGCGTGGTAAGGTCCACAGGTAGACCTGCAATATACAGATTAGATTCAACTGCTCCTCAGCGTGGATTTGTATGCGAACAATTACAAATAATTCCTAAAGACACACAATTACTACTGCATTCACTTTTGTAAACATGCACCTCTACGTCGATTACATTCAAGACAGGTCAGCATCACATTTTCGCGTGTGTGACCAAGACTACTGTTAATTCTATCAACGGTAAATTGTCTTGGATTATTATTCGAACACTGCCACAACATTACTGCATTACAACTTGCACAATGATTATTCTGTCGTTGTTTTAGTGTTATAATAAATTCAGCATCCATATCAAAGTCACGATTATTTTTTTTGTCACATTGCTTATAGCTCGCTAATTTTTTCTTGATGATGACAAAGTTGTTAGTGATTTCTTCGGTTATTACGCAATCCATGATAACCCTGTGTAGTTGAGACATTCTTCTGACTCGAGACACTGAGAGATAAACTAAATTTGACCACTCAATACGATCATCGACAATCCAAAAATTTGTATCAGTAATAGTTAATCCCTGTGACTGGTGAATCGTTATAGCGTATCCTAATGTCCAGGGCTATTTATCCATGCTCAACGTGCTCTCAACAACATCAACAACAACTAAAACAATATAATTTAGCACAAGATTTTTTGTATTCCACCACCAGGAATCTCAACATCAACATTTTGTCGTCGAGTATCTGCTGGGCGATAACATAATGGTACAGGTAGATTTGAAAATTTTTCTTTATGTAACGTAAATAATTGTTGTTGAAGTGTATCGCGAACTATTTTTCTACTTGCAACTATCAAATCAGCAGGTCTCCATAAATTCCAAAAATCATTCATAGGAGTTTCTGGAATTACTTTACGCATTATCTCACACTGTATTTTATCTGGCTGTAGTCTTATTAATTTTTTAAACTCTTTCAGTCATTTATCAATAGCTCTATGGTCATCATTAATTTCTTCGTAATAATCAACAAATGTTTTCAGCCACTCATGTGGAGACGATCCAATAAAAGGTGGCGGTTGACCATGATCGCTGCACATTATCACAGCAGTTTTCTTCAATAACAGCCAATCAAGAAATATTTTTAATACCTCTAGTGACACCGTGCATATCTCATCCCAGATAATAATTTTAGGAATGTATTTCTCACCCATCCATGATGGAGTCCATGTGTCTCCGCACCATATGAAGAAACTAAGATAAGTTTGAGATCTGATTCCTCGTTCTTTTATTTCTCTGGCGAGTTTATGTGTCGGTGTCAAAACAATCATATCTGAACAATTATTAAATAATTCAATCACGCGTATTGTTTTACCTGAACCACCACATCCATTAAGATAAACGGTTTTATGTCTAGCCACAGGATCATATACAGATGGCAACAATGACGTTGTCGATGACAATTCTGATATTTGATTATTCTTGTAATATATTTCTTTAATTTCAACGTCAGCAGATTCAGAATAACTAAGTATATCTTCATGTTTTATTCTCCATTCGCCCCATGATGCATGATTGTTAATATGCAATTGTTTTAACAACTCTGCATATTTTTTATTTATATAAAATGAATCTGCTGTGACTCTGACTGCAATCAGAGGAAATCTGTTTATCATTGAAAATAGATTTATCGAAACATATGCGAGCATCGAAGATCTTAAATGAGTAAAATGTGGTGACTCGCCATCAGTATAGCTCACAACGTACCTAATTTACTTCCGTCTGATAAATAAGCATTACTTCGACTTATAAATGTGCTTTTCTCCTTTGTATCAGCAATTATAAAATCGAGTTCAGCATCGTCCATAATTAATCTTGTACAACGTCATTTATGATCATATGATCCTCCTTGTGTAAATTTACCGATTATTTTTCTGCTGAGATCTTTTGCAAGTTTCTCATCGTGTTTTTTCCTGCATTTACGTATATTATTAGTAATTTTAACAATATCATCTTCGTTAAGATTAGGAAAATCTCTCCTAGCATCATTAATATTAAATATATCCAGTTCTGGCAACCAAACTTATTTCTGCACGCGGTATGATATAATTGCTTCACTCACTTTTAACGATATTAAAATTCCAGCATCAAGCATGTACTGTTATAGTACTATTGGAGCCCAACATTTTTCTGAAAAAATGTCTTCCAAACCACACATAAACAATCGGATGAAGATCCCCGTAAAACTCGAATGACTCTATACAGGCGAATCCGGTTAAGTCAAAATCTGGTACGGGTCCAATTTATCGCAACTCTGGTCATCTTGTGTGTCGGATGTCCAAATCTCTTAAAGTATTCAGAACACTCCGTATCCAAGAAAACTTCCAGGATAACATGCTACCATATCAGCTGAGATAACGTCGCTATAATCGTATTTGGTATTCCATAATCCACCGTGTCCATATTCCACACGACTGTGTTGGACATCTTCAAGAAATTCCAATCGTGTCGGTTTCCATGAATTTTTCTCCTGAGCAGCGTGAGCAGCAACTGATGGAACGGTAAAACAATTATTCAGTAATTGTCCAACCTTAATATCATCAGGGGTATATTTTAATGCAAGATTTTTCATTTCTTCGTGGAGAGATTCTGTACGATAAATATCACCATTAGACCATACAAACTGATCATAATAATCACATTCCGAACTTTGAAACAGCCAAACAGATACAGGGTCACTTTTACTGATATTTTTTATAAAATCAAATATATGACCATTATAAAATTTAACCTTTCAGTCTCGTGGAAATATTGTTACTGCCACAGTCCATGCATGTGCGTTATGATCAATAATATCTATCGAAGCTCCTCTTGATTCATATTTCGATTTATACAAAATCTCTCCGGTTAACGTCTTCAATGTTATTGGGAATTTTAATTTCTTTCCCAGCTCTGCAACGTCGCTGATAGACGCTCCGGTATCTTTAACTGCTTCTGCCCATGTATTTATTTTTTTATGTCATAAATCTGTTAAACCGTTTCTGCGTATCGTGTTTGTGAAGTGTTCTGTAACCCATTCAGCTACACAATTTATCCTCGTTGATGCTGTCAACGGCAATGACAGTTTCATCGGTTTGAGATCATTAATGTTAGGTTTGTTATATAACAGATATATTGCGTACACAACCGCAGTCACAGGGTACTCTCGTTCATAATACGGTTTGTCAATACCAGTCAGTATTCCTCGTTTGGAATTCTTAACGAGAACAATATTATTCCTGACTGCATGCGGACAGGATCACGTTTGTCACGGATAATCCAAGTGTCGTCGTCTGTCTTTACAATAAATTTTATTAAAATAAAATATCTTTGAACATCAAGGTAGTCAATAATCTCTCTTCCTCATTTGTCATTCATTACATCGACAGTATTTCCAATTCTGAATGTCGACCACACATGAGCCGCACCATCGTCGTGAAATTCCTTCTTGGCTTCACAGATATGTTTAGTTATATCCTTATTCGTTAAAGCCAGATCTTGCATCGAAAAACTCAATTTATGTTTTGGCAGTCTGTCAAGATCAAATCTAGCTCCCGCTGAGACGGCGGAAGGTTCAATTGTGGATAATTCCTGCATTATTATAATTAAGACAAATATATATTTAAATTGAATTTTAATTATATATATATGATTCAAACAAAGAATCAATGCCATTGGCTCAAAATTGGATATACTTCTCCTTGTAACAAAACTTGCCGAAACGAATTCTGCGGTTATCACATGCAGTGCGTTAGACATGGGGGGTCTAGGACCAAAACCGTGTGTGCAGTGTGGTGTTGGAGTCAGAGGAAAAACTCAGTTGTGTCTAAAATGCGGTGGTAAAAAGTATTGAGAACTAAAACGATATTACGATAAAAAAAATGTCGAATCTCCTATAAAAACTGCAGAAGATTATCTCGCTAGATTTTCAAAATAATGATTTAAACAAATAATATTAGTATACAAATGGAGCAAAATGAGTTTGTAACGCATCCAATTATTAAAAATTATGAAGCATCTCATGATGGTGTAATTAGGCACTGTAGATTAAAAAACCCAGTCGGTAGTGTTCAAAAATTTGGTTATTTTAGATTTAATACCAGTGGAAATAACAATTATTTCTCACATAGATTCATCTATGAATGTTTTCATGGGGTCATTAAAGATGGACTTGTCATCAATCATATTGATGGAAATCCAAAAAATAATTATTTAGGTAATCTACAAGCTATTACGCAGAGTAAGAATTCTGCACGTGGAAATACAGGAAAGTGTAAAATATTTGGAAAGAGAGCTATTAAAGCCGTAAATGCAGAGACTGGTGAAGAGAGAATTTTTATTTCTATGAATGCGGCTGCTAAATATTTTAGCATACATCCACAATCGGTACAACTTGTTGCAAATGAAACATACAAATCTGCATTTTCCAAAAAATTTGGACAAAAAAAAATCAAGTTTCAGTATATAGTTATGGTATCAGATGATTAAGCAAGACAACTCCGTCATGCATAGCTTAGTAAATCAAGCAGTTGTCGTGCTTGTTGTACTACGTTAATGTTATATGACAGCAATATTTTCTTATTTTGCTTGCGAATCTTGGTCCACAGCGAAATGGAACCCACATTGCCTTGCTAGTAAGCATCGATATATCTTTCCTTATTGTATGTGTTATTTCGTCCATCATAATTTCATAAAAATAATAAATATATCATTCATAAAAATGATGTGTAATTGTGTGTATATATCTCAACTGTGTGAATAAATGTACTTCAGGTTATTTTTAGACAAAAGTAATATATTACCATCTGGCATGTGTTCATGTAACTGATCGATGTTTTAGTATCCTTGGCAATGGTTGGCTACATGAATACAGACACTTTAACTTGGCAGAAATGCGGGTCTCATAGACTATGGATTTCTCAATTTAACAGTGTATTTGGAAATTGAAATAAATTCACATTTTACAATAATTGTGATTTCATTAAGAAATCCACACTACAGTTTACAATAATTGTGATTTTATTTTGTATACTTACGTAAGTGCCTGCACTTCAGCATTAGGTAACTTCATAATAATTTTTTAGACATATATATGTAAGGAAATCCGGTGGTCTAGTGCTAATGCGTTGGATTCTCATACTCGAGGTCCTGAATTCTATTCTCGTGACTGGCACATTGCCGGCGGGGGCGATATTATGCCAGAATTTTCTTATTAGTGGGGCTCCGCCAGCCCTCGAAATTCAACAAAAATTTGCACACTCTCCACCATGTCACTTGGTGGGTGTGTTTTTTACACACTCCGAGTTGATTATGGGGGAGAGTGTGCAAATTTCTATTGAACTTAGAGAAGGCCCCGTATGTGCCATCCCTGTAAATACATTACTGTAAACATATGAAATATGTAAATATATGTAAATACGTTACTGTAAATATATGTAAATACATTGCTGTAAATATGCTACTGTAATTAAGATTCTGTGTTTTATGCTGTCCTTAATTAAGATTATATGTAACTGTGCCATCTACAAAAAACCTTGTATATAATTGCTGTAAATATGCTTGCTGTAAATACGCTCCTGTAATTAAGATTATGTATATTTAATGCTGTAAATATGCTTGCTGTAAATACGCTACTATGTGTTGTGCCGTCTACAAAAACAGTCCTTTCTAAGGACTATTATTTTTATTTTATTCATATTATTCTGATTCAGAAATATTTTTATTTTAAACAAACATTTATAATATAATGAATTCTAAAATATTAATGTTATTATTTCTGTGATTAAAAAATTACAACATAACGGTATAAATATATCTGATAATCTTAATCCTGAAAAAATTCTGTGTGATTTTGAATCATTAGAACAACGAAAATTAGAGAAAGGTATACACTGCCATCTGATTATAAATTCATGAAGTTTATCCAGCAGGCAATGTTACAGTCGCTGGCAACAGTTACAGATAATCTGGTAAAGCTGTTTGTACCTCTCTCACACGCTAAGGACAAAATTAAGTTAGAACTATCTCATGAATACGAACAGAAAAAGATTGTGAACTTTCGTATAAGACAGTTGAGGGAGCATTGTGAAAATGATAGTGATAATGAAGGTGGTTGACCCCTTGACGGAGTCAAGTAATGTGGTAATGGCTAAACAAAATCCCTAGCAAAATTGACAGAGTCGAACTATACAGTTTATTTACTTATAATACAATAATATTTATTTTTTTATTCAGATTCTGATAATAATATTTATTTAAAATAAAAATATTTTAAAATCAGATTATAATAATAATATTTTTTTTTCTGTTTAGATATGATAATTACGATTTACCCCATCAGAAGTAAAAAAAAGATTATTCTGATCCGAGTTAGATTCGGACATTTTTTTTGTTTTACGATGAAGCATTATGAGCGTACATACAGATTTATACTTAAAACCTCATTTCTTAAATCCAGAATGTGTCCCGCCTGGTCAGTAAGTTTGAAATGTACCCTTGATAATAGCAGATTATGTACACGTAGATAAACGGGGTTAATTGGCTCAGATACAATTAAATACCCAGGCGGCACTTGCGGGCTAAATGAATATAATATATATCCTTGCTGGGCCTGGCTAGACTTTGAAAGATCTACTTGATAACTGCCATCAATTACATCACATGCTAGATTGACTGCGATCGCTGATGTTATATTAACAATACCAGGTTATATATGACAGCCTCCACCGTATGGATCGTTATTATGTTTAAGAATAACCGGTGGCGGGGCTATTTTTTTCCATGATTCAATTACTCCAGGAAAATGTTCTTCAATAAGATCAGTAATTGATCTTTTCATATCGGTATTGTCAAATCCTGGTGTTATAAATGTTTTTAATTGTTCTTCTTCTATTTTGTAATGTTTAATAAACAAATCTTTCATTATATCCCAGTCTAAATCACGATCAAAATCGTCTATAAGACCCCTACGCTCTCTTACAGCATGTACAATTATATCATTAATAAGTCTTAAATCTATCACAACAATGTTTGAATGTTGTATTGTTTCAATTATCTGTTGTTTTACGTCTTCGCTGTAATATTGTAATAAAGAAGAAAATAAATTTCGTAGTTTATTACTTGATTGTTCGTACTCGAGTTTAATTGGGTCGGACCATAATTTAAAATTTTCTTCATTAATGTGAATTTTTCCATTAACAGATTTATGTAAGTGTTTTCCTAGAATATATAATTTTCTACCATAGAGCTCTTGATAAAGTTTAAATATATCAACGGGTACCCACGGAAATTTACTTAGATATTCTGGACCTTTTATATATTTTTTTTTGCTTGTCTTAAATTCTTCTCGTTTTGGTTTTGGAATTCCATTATAAACGAGGGGAACATCAGGCCATCCTAACACGGATCTGATCGAACTTTAATAAATATCTACAACATACTCGATAGAATTTATTTCATAATAATGTTGGTTCGTAAACAGTAATTGCTATTTTGGATTCTTTTCCTGTAATAGATTTAATTCTACGTTGGAACTCATCATTAATCTGTTCTATTTGATAACTGCCCATTGAAATTCCAACAACTTGCCAATCAGGAGTTCCATCAGGTTTATTCTTATTTGCAAACACAAGTGAATTGTTTGCTGGTAGTCCACCAAACGATTTTGATCTAATATTTGGCCAGCTATGATAAACTCGTAATTGTGCTAGCGCTATTTCTTTTGCTGAAATTACAGTTGGAAAGTTAACGCTAAATTCTGGACTGGTTGAACTTAATGATATCATTGTAGTTTTTATATGCGTAGTATTAGTGACGATCTGTTGTAATCGTTCGCACGATCTTTGATCTGACATTATTATTACTGTTATTATTTTAAATCGGGAACTTTTGATCATTTATTTTTTCGCCCTGGCTATTGTCAAGGAATGCTTCATTATAAATTTTCATTATCGTTGTGAACTCCTCATCAGATATTTTACCATCACTGAGATACGATGAAAGATACGACGATAGTTTAATGCATGCATACACCGACGTGTAGTTTTATTATATACTCATGTAATTTTGTGTTTGTACATGTAGCTATCTTTTTTGCGATAATACTGAAGATACCTGCGCATGTTGTTGCCGTTGAAACAACAATTGTTACAACTGCAGGTGCTGTCATTGTTATTGTTGATAGCAATACACCTGCGGACGCGATGATAGCAGAAACTGAATAAACAATTATATCAATGATAACCACATGCCTGCGATATTTTTTTACTTTTACTGTATAATTGTCAACAATATTTTTTAGTTTGGTCTGACACTCACATACTTGATTTTATCTGTAATGATCCACGTTAATGTGGGACTGGGGTCCCTGGGTTTGATTCATTATAATTAAGTCATTTAATTAAGTAATTAATTGAGGAGTTTCAGCTACAAATTGCAGACACCACCAGTAAGACACCAGGGTTAATTTTTTATCAGATGGTTCCAGTATAAATTCTTCTTCGACATCTTTATTTAATATAATAGATACAGTTCCAAAAAAAACATCGATTGCATGACGCCATGGAAATGTAGTAAATATCCTAAATTTTTCTTTCCTGAATACAGATAGTCTGTACACGCCAGTTACTTCTGCGGTATGTTTGATGGTGTTATTTTGTGGTATCCATGTTGCTGATCCTGATGCTACTGTGTATACCACATTGATGATCTGCTTGTGAGGAATTTTAATCAGATTCGTTTTTTCAATGATATTTGGGATTCCACTAACAATATCGTTGATTTTTGTGTTAATGTCAGCAAGTTTAATATCTACAACCACTGGATAACCAAAAAATTCATATACAGATCTGTTTATGTTTCTACAAAAATTCAAGAATGTTTGTACGTGATTGGAAAAATCAGTTTTGAATGCGGTCATTTCATCGTTGATTGTTGTTAATGATGTCACCATCGGAATATTGCTATCGTTGATGTATTTTTTCGTTGCAGCGTCGAAATCTGATTCTGGTGTTCTGAGATTATTAATGCCATTATTATTCATGTTAAGAAATGCACACATTATACCACCATTGACTAACACAAACTTAGATTCTTGATCATTGGCGTATTTTTTTGTCGCTGCGTCTTTATCTGTGGCTGGGTTTCCAAAGTATGTAATTTTATTTTGATTCATGATAAGGGCACCAGTGAATGAATCACCAGCTTTTTTGATATAATCATTAACTAACTTACCGGAATCTTGTATTTTACCTTGATCAGCAAAAGTAACGATATTATTAACAACTGCGGTGGGAATTCGTATAGGTACATCTGACAGTTGTATATTACTTGTCTTTAATCGTCCTTGTTATCCTGAAAAACGATGACTTCATTTTGATTCACACTTGTGATATTTAATAAATCATCGATTTCATTTCTGAGCTGATCAAGAGTTGCATATTTATATAAGTCACCTTGGTGCTGAGCTTTACAAGAAGATCTTCCATAAATATCTACCATTATATTCACTAATATCTGTTTAAACCATTTGTGCATGGCTATGCCTGGTAGTGGTATATTCGTGTACAACTTTATGAGGTGGTTTTCCTGGCGGTGCCAGTGAAATTGTGTCGAGTACAGCGAGGGTTTCATGGCCACATACTGGTGGATCTGTTAATTTTTGTGTTGGTAATGTTGAATACCAGACTGGAATATCACCGGCTAAATTACTATATCGTAAAAATTATTTTGGTGGTGCCAACCCATACGAATCGAAATAAACAATTCCACATGGATCAATCGCGTATGCAACCCAATGAGTACTAGGGCCAGAGTTTTTATCAAGATTAATAATACCAGTTTCAATATTGTTTGGTTGTTTTGGTAATTGATCACGCATAAAAACACCTCTGAAGATTTTTATGTTCAGTTGCTTAGCAGCATCAAGTAAATCAAAATTGGACATAGGAAAAATTATCGAACTGTCCCGGGCAGTCTTAGATCTTTTCCATACCACGAATGTGGGGTCCCTGGAAGTCTTAGACCTTTTTCCTTTTTTTGGAGGTTTTTATTCCGTGACCTGTTGCTTTCTTTAATGCCGTTCCTGCAGCAGTTCCAACAGCACCTAACGCAGCTGCTTTTGCAACAGCTGGGGCTGCAGCAGCTATTAATGCTGGTATAGCTGCAAGAAGTGGAAATATACCACCCGTTTTAGCGATGTCTTTAATGGCACTCGCAGACAGATTAAGTTGTATGCCAGTCTTTGATTGTTTGGCTTCATTGAAGTGCCTATGCTGGCGTTCTGATAATGATAGTTTATTCGGACCACCTGCGATTTGTTCTCGCTTTAGTGATATTTTTACCGCACAATTAGTTTTTGATGATGATTGTAGCTTTTTAATCTGACCAGGAGTCAGACTGACGTTAACATGTTGATATGACATTTATAATTATCATCCCGATTTTAAATCAGGGATTTAATTACATATTTTCTACTGGGGCATCAATAACTCTCATTCGTCCGCCAACACCTTCAAGAAGCATTGATTTATTGCTGAGTATAACAGCAACTGCTCTGTAATTAGCAATTGCTCCTTGGTTTACGCGAGCTCGAAAATGTATATCAACGACAGATTGTCTGAATAAATCCAAGTGTTCCAATGAAAAATAATATATTGGATACAACGTTGTAAAATCTAGTTGTGATAATTGTAAGCCAGTATCAATATTTTGATCACGCCCCATGAATGACATTAAGCGATGATATGCACATGCTACATGATTTTGCTCAAAATTCAATAAAATGTCTTCAGATGGTTCTTGATGCCCATTTATCCTCAAGGAAACCTCAGAAATGCCAAGATTATCCAATATCATTATGCTGTGTAATTGTGAATTTACTTGTGCAGCATCTTGGAAAGCAATAAATATATGCCTTGGTGCGGCTATTCCTTGCTGAGAAGCTATTTGCCATGTGAATAAACCATTAATGTTACTTTGAATAGCATCTGTTGTCATAGTCAACCATGACAACGTTGATTTACCACCTTGATCCATAAAAGAAAGCAGGTGTTGTTCTTCGGTTAGTGATGGAGTCATTGTTGGCATCCACAATGAAAGTTTTGTTAGTATTACTTTACCAGCATCACCAGCGGGTTGCCATATTGCATCATCGTCTGTAGCCTTTCATACGAGTACAACTGTATGTTTGGCTCCGAAAATAACTTTTCTGACATTTCTACAAAATCCAAAGATATGTGATAGTGGAATTGTACACGAAAATGTTCTTCTTCCACCTTTCAACATTGATCGACGTATTCTAAATCCAAAATTAAAATTTATATCTACATTAATAATTATGTTTTCCACATCAGCAGTGGCATTTCTGGCATTGTTTAGTGGGCGTCCTATATCACATTGTTGATACTCTGCAGAATTAGAAGCATCCTTTGCAAACATCACTGACGGACCTGCTGATCTTGAATAATCGTCACTGTATCTTGCAAGGCCAAGTATTGTCGTGGCAACATCAACGTCTTTCTGAATTGATTCAATATTTTTTCCGTCAATCATGTACGTAGCGCTGTCAAATAACGCCATAATACCATTATTAACAAAACCAACACTAACATCAGCGGCATATTCAGTATTATCTGTTCTTAAAATTTCACCTTCTACTTCAATGAATGCTTCAGCGGGTAAGAAATATCTGCTTGTATCCTGAACTTGCAGCTCAATTCTTCCACGCTGATCTGGCTGTCGTCCGTCATAAGAATAATACTGATAATTGCGCACAGATTCATCTTTGAGTACTGGTGCGTCCATGTCAAATGCGGGATCAGATATACGTTTGAACATCTTTATTATATTTATTATCGTCTAACACAAAGACCACTTCCAGCTATTAGACTAGCGGTTATATTTTTTTCTTTTTCTGACATCGGTACACCAGCTAACTCTGCTAGTTTTTGGTTAGCAGCTTGATTTATTATTTTACTGACATTTGTGGGCATCACTTCAGTGCTGGCCAGTTTCACTGGTGGCTGAGGTTTTCGTCGTATTAATCGTGCTAGTCTATTCTTGATTGCTGAGAATGCTTTGCTAGTAACATCACCAACAGCGCCAATACCTTTTTCACGAACGTCAATAGCTTTCATTCCCAGTTGCTTTGCAAGCGGTATTGCTTTTGGGGCTATCCTTCTAAATAGACCCTGAACAACATCGCCTAGTCCATCTCCGTAGATCGTTTTGTATACTGGTAATTGTGAATTTATTACCCTGACCATGGTTGGTCTGCGTTGAGTATTATGTATGATCATCTTATTATAGTCATTGCATCTAATTACATACTCAATCACTGTGATAATCATCGGCGATTTCATTAATAAGGGACCGATATACATTAATATCCATAACACCACCTGTAAATAATCGTTTACAAATATCAGCTGCTTCATTAATTATTTCTGGGGAATTATTACCAGCTTGTTTTCCTCCAATGAGGATTTCTAGTCTTTCAACATCAGCAAGGACGTTATTAGGACAAGTAATAAGACCACTTCCTCGAGTAGTAAGACCACTTCCAGTGGCACCAGCGGGAGAACTTGTATTATTTTCTTTTTCGATGTCAGATGGTATGTAATATTGTTGTGGTTCCGAAGAAAGAGTAGGAAGAGATTGTTTTTTCTTCTTCTTTGATTTCTTCTTACTTGTTTTTGGTGGTGCTTTTTGTTCTTTTACATGCAAAACTCCTTCTAAATGAGCTAATTCTTCTCTGCGTTGAATTTTTTCTGTGCAGATTGCTTGATTAAATAATTCAAAATTAGGATGATTATCAGGAACTTGAGTATTTGCTGGTACATTAGCATAAATCTTAAATACTGCTTTAGTCCATTCTTTTTTTGCTATTGTTGCACCAAGTTTTAATACTTTTTTTTATCAAAATCTAGTGCAACATCAACCTCATTATATGCATTTCCCTTGATAGACGCAACCGAGTCATCGGTAAATTTTTCTATTGCTGATTGTCTTACTTTTGATTGAGGAGGTTGAACTTCAAGTTGTGGTTCTTCAGAATAAAGCTGGCCAATATCCCTAAGTGGGTCTTGTGACTGAATATCAACAATTTCACCTGGAAGTCCTCTTAGAATCTCTTTTGTTTTCTTAATTCTTTCTGCTATTTTTCCAGTTGCTACCGTGGTTTGCTGCAACTTAGGAAGAAGACCTCTGGTAGCTTCTGTAACTTCTTCGGTAGCTTTCTTAACCCCTTTGGTAGCTCTAGTAACCAGTTTAAATAACTGTTCTGCACTTTCTGTAAATTCTTCCTGTGTTTGCTGACGCGCTTGTAGTTGTTGCTTGACAGAATCATGGATGGGTAGATATTTTTTAATTGCCTCTAGTCGCTCACAAGCTAGTTTAGAGGTATGAGATTCCATTATTTGAAATAACAATGATTTAATTATAGCAGCATCCCGGAAGGGTGAACGACCAGCGTTGAGTGACCAACACGTAAACGAAACACAACATAAAATAAAAACGCGCGTCAGTAATGATGTAACAAAATGAGCTAACCCAATTAGAGAAATCTCATGGCCTGACAGAGGTTTTGGTTTAACGTTATTGACCTTGAGATTTCATTTTTGTAGGAAGTTTTATTTTTCATAAATAAGGTCTCCAGCAAAATGGTCTGTTCACCTCCCCTGCTGCTGTTTTAGTGCATTGTCGGGATCGTGGGAAAAAATGGCTTAATTGCCATTCTCACCCAAACTAGAACAGATGACTTCAATTGCGACACACCGACACATTGGCCTCAATGAGACACAGCTGGCAGTAAAAACCGCATGCAAATCGTCCTGTCTGTTCGTCCGTACGACCAAGAGAAGCAATAGTTTGAGAGCAATGTGCTGCTCTAAGATATGATTATCAAAGCACAAAGCAGACCGGAAATATAAAGGCAGATATTTTGTGAAAGTGTACAAGAAATGAAACAATGGGTAGACTTTGCATAAAAATGGCCATTCAAAATAGTAAGGTACTTAAAACATGCAAGAAAGGTGTGGTGTGTCCTCTGTATGATGCTGTTAAGTTATGAGTGACAAAATGCAGATAGTATGAGAAAGTGATGCAGAGTAATCAAGGTGTCAAATTTTGACCTGCACAAGTTAGTTAACTTGTGTTAATTGGGGAGGGTGTTTTTACTTTCCCCTTGAATCAAGTGCATGTGCGTGGGGGAGAGGAAGTGATTTTCTTTTGGGTTGAAATGTCTTTTTACCTGATGAATATTTTCTGAGATGATATGGATATAATAATGTGGTGCCATTTTGCTATACAATGTAAAATGGGCAATATATATATATATATATATATATATATATATATATATATATATATATATATATGCTACTGTTCAGTGGTATAAGGGCACACTGTACCATAACTGGTTTGTGTGAACTTGGTGATGGGCAAGTGCTATAAAAAAAAAAGTTCACCCTACAGACCTCATAACTGCATATTTTCAAAGTTTGTGGGCATATGGAGTTAAGGTGATGGAAATTAAAATCACAGGCACAGAAGTTGTTTGAAGTAACTTCGTTTTAAAATCCCATAAAACCTACATATATGCATCACATGCCCATATCCCTTTTAACAAACATGAAATGACCCATATACCACCTAAAGGAACTTTACTATAGATATATATATATACACACACACACACACACATATATATAGATAGACAGGTTTGTGGGAATATAGTCTTTGTAAGAGAAGTAAAATTGACATGTAACCTTATGAATAAACACAAGATGGGGATGGTTTGAGGGCACCTAAAAAATGAATATCTACTTTGGATAAATGTATTTATGATCCAGATGCCCAAAAACCATTCTGTCTTTTTTCAGGATGCATTTCAATGGCAGATCCCTTACATGATCTATGTATTACTCAAAAAAACCATGTGATGCATGTATCTTTAAACGGTCCAATATTACTGATTATTAATATGCACTTCTGCGGTGACATGTGCCTTCTTTACAAGTATTTAATCTTTAATCATCCTTGCTATAGACATATTTATAATTCCAAATAGACATGATCATTTCTTGCCATTACAGTTATTGTTTGTTTGGGCATTTGATAGATATATATGTACGGCAATTGAATAATGCTTGAATGAAAGTGTCATAGACAAGAACTGCACTTGCATGCTGTCAATCACACATTTTCATTTATAGTGAAAGATGTACAATCTGCATGGTAATTGGGTTTAATGGGCAATATATATATATATATATATATATATATATATATATATATATATATATATATACATACAGTGTGACCCCGCTATAGCACGCTCCGTTATAACACGAATTCGGATATAACACGGTCTTGGTGTGGCTCCCAAAATTTCATATACACGTATTTTTCTCGTACATGAAAAAAAATTATTTCTTAAAAGTACGAAAAAAAGCCCCCAAAAAGTTTATTATCATTTTAGGGAAGAGATCACGTATGAATAATAAAAGATGATCGTGGCGTGGCTACTGAAATTTTATATGCATTTTTCTCATACAGAAAAAAATAGTGTTTTCTTCTTAAAAGTACGAAAAATAGCATGTAAAAATATTTTCAGGAATCGCGCCGGGCTTCGCCAATGTCGCAAATTGCGATTTTTTTTCTTCATTATTGGCAGCAAAATATAACATCTGCAATGTTCCCTCTAATATTTTCCTGTGTGCGCGGAATTTTGAAACTGCTGCGCAGCATATGCATTTGCTACCAAAACTTGTGAGCGGAATTTTGAAACTGCTGCGCGGCATTTTCTGATGAGCTGCGCGGCCGTGCACCTTAGAGCGAACATTGACCATCTGGCGATTTTTTTCATTTGCGACACTGTTGGCTGTTTAAACTTGTATATGCAACCACTGGTTTGGAGTGGAGAAATTCAGAGCCCCATGAAAGGAAGCCGTAAAGTTGATATAAAATGCACTGAAATTTATCTATTGTTACATAAACAAATTCTTTGTCCATATTGACAAACCATTTTAACAGTGCATTGTTATATCATAATCCGCTTATGTTGACATCTAGCATGAGTACTGTATATGTTTTGAGATATCCGCTTTTTTTCAAATTTACATTTCTGGTAGCGAAGATCAACTGGACGAGGCATTATCTCATAATCTATCTTCGTCGGATTTTCGGCCGCTCGCTAGTAATTAATATATTTACATAGACTGACATTTGTATTTGGATGGTAAGTAAAATTCCTCTTTTTTTCACTCAGAATTAAATCCTTCAGAACATGTACATTTTCTGTAGTAATCCCTGTCATCAGACCAGAACACCTGCGTCTCTATCGTCGATTGACCCTTTCTTTAAATTTCTGATGCATGCGTGGAAGGCAGCATCACTCCACTACCACAAATGTAAAAAAAAAAAGAAAAAGAAAAAGAAAAAACAAAAGCTCTCACTTGTCTATTCAATAGGCAGGGAGGAACAGTAACTACAGTTGACCATACGACGGCCAATTCATTTAAAAAAAAAAAATGTACCCAGATAAAATAGTAGCTGAAATTTCAAAGAAAACATTACTTTTGAAGCACCGATTGTTATGAAAACGTACTAAGCAAATGGGAAAAAAAAATCAGTCTCAATCATGTAATACAATAAGAAACAGGCATTTCTTTGGTTTTCCAAAACTGTCCTTTAGCGGTGACTTCAATAACGCATGCACCCTTCATTAAAGAAAGCCGACTACAATCTTCAATAAAAACAAAGAACCTTTCTTCAAAGGAAGCCATTGCCGAACTTAAAATACAAGCAATGGAATCTGATGGATTGTTTCATTTTCCAACGTGACTGGAACATTTTTACTGTGCCGTGAAAGTTTCCTTTTTACAGGAAAAAAGTTTATGTTTACGAACTCTACCGACGGCGCTTAAAAACGTAAATTTTTTACCGACTTTGGATGTACTTAAAAGTAAATGTGCTTCATCATTCGTTACGTGATTGTGCTATTTTTTTTCCACTGAATTCAGACCTATATGACCTGTGACAAAACTATTGAATATTTTAAATCTGTGTGTGTGCATATTTTCGATGGAATTACTTGTATTGTGGATTCAATGTATGTAATGTGATTCGCGGGTGAGTACACAGAGTTGATACTTCATTCATTGATATGCATTAGACATGTATATATAAACAGTATACACGTATATGTACCAATGCGTGGTTCTCTGAATAAAGTAAAATATTATATATGCCTTCTCTGTTTTCATTACAGGTGTATTTCTCATTTAATATGCATCGATTTAAGATGAAAACTGTGCCAATGAAGCACCTATTTTTTGCGCCCGCATTATTACCTCCCCTCCCCTGCACATTTTTTCGGGTACATGCATCATTTTCTTCTGATAACTGACCTGGTTGCTTATAACACAGTTCGGTCTATAACGCTGTCGGGTTCTATGGCTCCCAACTACCGTGTTATAGCAGGGTCACACTGTATATAGATATGTTTGTGGGATTATTGTCTTTGTAAGAAATAAAACTGACATGTAAGAATAAATCAAAGATGGTTTATGTGCATCTGAATAATGAATATATACTTTGGATTAATGCATTTAGTATCCAGGTGACCGCAAACCATTCACAGTCCTCATTTTCAGATTACATTTCAGCTGTAAATGATATATGTTTTACTCATAAATCCTTGTAATTCATGCATTTTTATATCTTCAGGTATTATTGATCATTTATATGTACTTCTGTTTGGACATGGAACTTTCGTTCAAGATGATAATCTTTAATCATTAATGTATATACATATTTGCTAGATATGCCCCTAAATATATGTATAATTCCAAATGTCTATGATCACTGCTTGCCATTACAGTTATTGTTTGTTTGGGTATTTGATAGATACACATATATGGCTATACTTCCTTTAAAGAAAGTTCCCTAAACAACCAGAATTGCACATGGAAGCTGTCAAACATGCATGTACATTTAAAGTAAACAATAACATGATAATAGGGGTTAATGGGCATTATGTTATATGTATATAGGTTTGTGGGAATTGAGTCTTTAGAGAAGTAAAGCAGATTTGTATAAAGAATAAGCTAAAGATGGGAATGGTTTGTGGGCACCTAAATAATGAATACATGTATATACTTTGGATAAATGTATTTATCATCCAGATGAACTAAAACCATTCCCTTTTAGTCAGGTTGCATTTCAATGGCAGATCCCTTACATGATCTATGTATTACTCATAAAACCTGTGATGCATGCATCTTTGTTGTTGTTGTTGTAGTGCTTAACGCCATTTTTCAGCACAAAATAGGCTACAGATGGCAGCCAGTATTAATGGTGGAGGAAGAAACCAGGAAATCCCTGGAAAGAACCACGACCCATGAGAAGCTACTGGCAAGTTTTCTCACATATCCGCATTCACCAAATCCGTGACTCAGACAGGTGAGATGGCAGTGATCCGTAACGGACAGCGCTTTACACCACTCAGCCACTCGGGGCATGCATCTTTAAATGGTCCGATATTATTGATTATTGATATGCACTTCTGCAGTGACATGTACCTTCCTTTTAAGCAATTAATCTTTAATCATCCTTGTATATACACATGCCTAGAAAATAACTATAAACATATTTATAATTCCAAATAGCCATGATCACTTCTTGACAGTACAGTTATTATTTGTTTGAGCATTTGACAGATATATATGTATGGCATTTGGATAATGCTTGAATGAAAGTGTCATAGACAACAAGAACTGCACTTACATGCTGCCAATCACACATTTTCATTTATAACGAAAGATGTACACACTGCTATGTACTATTTATATGTATAATCTCTCACCAATGCCCACAAATACAATACATTCAAAGTTTTTATTTTTTATAAATATATACGCACTCTGGTGCACACAAGCTATTCACTATTTTTAATTTGGATGTTATATTTTAAAGTTGTAAATGTCCAATGACCATAAGCCAATGTATTAATCAGAATCCTTTGTTATGCATAATTTTTTCTTTTTTTAGAATATTAAAGTGATCTTGAATTGCGAATAAATGGGTCATGTTCAAAGACAAACTGTAACCTTTTGCTGAACAGTTTAACATAATTCAAGATATAGCTAATGTAACATGACTGGCTGCCAACAATATCTATATACACTCTACACCAATTAGGTGTACAATTACAATTTGTTTAAAGAATGTCTAGGCCTATACAAGAAGTCACTTCAGCAGTGTGTATCTAATGCAAAAAATTGTCAACCATTGAAATTGCTGTTTTTAGTTTTAATAGGTGTTCCAAGCTACCCTAGCTGACCCGGTCAATGGGCTGCCAGCAGGGCAAAAGTCAAAATTTTGCACATTTTGAATAATATATTTTATGCCATCACTACTCATAAATTCAATAAATATATGCATTTGTCACAAGAACTACTTTTCTTCTATCATTTTATGCATAAATCGTCATGTTTTTCTTTTATTTTCATATTTAAAAATATGTTTGAGGTATGTAAAGGGCATAATTTGTGCAGCGGCAGTTCATCCAAATGTCAAAATTTTACATATCGTATATACTCGTGTATAAGCCAAATAATTTAGGAAAAAATAAAGGCCAGAAAGATGGGGGGGTGGGGGGGTCGGCTTATCCACGGCCCAATGTCTAAACTTGACAGTTTTTAAGTCTTTTTGTTGACTATTGTAAAGGCTGTAAATCGTGGGGCATGAAAAATAATTTTTTTCTGTGTCCTAAGACATGTGCATGTAAAAAAAAATCATTTCGGTGACCCGACACTTATTAAACTGTTATCAAGTACTATGATTGATTTTGTTATTATTTTGCATGTGTATATTTTCTGATTTCTCCAACATGAAATTAAATAAAGGTACATAGAGACTTCATAATTAATGGGCCGGTTGAGTTCATCCGAGAGAGCAGGCTGAACCATAATGTACAGTACTTTCACAGTGCAAAGTGTGCATAGTGTCACTTAAATCCTTATTTATTCCCAAACATATTAGATGCAGATTTTGCTTTATTCACTGTTTCAACCAAATTGCATTCTTCCAGACAGCATTTCAACTAGTCCTTAATAGCTGTTTTTTTTACGTTGGATCACGCGCTCACGAGTTACTCATTTTCAATGATATAAGCGATCCTACAACCTGTGGTAATATTTATGAAAAGGTACGCATGTTTAATTGTACAAGGCACATAACCAGTGTAACTTACATGTTCATGAAGAGTGGTAATAATAAAGGCTAAAATTCTCATTATGGATTAACTAGGATCATCATCAATCTATGTTAGTGTTGTGTTTTGGCTGAGCAACATCATAACTTTCCACACAACTGAAAGCTTGAAGTTTCGGCGTCTCCTTTGTTGATAGTTGGTGGATTTGTCTTTCGTTTTCCAACAGCAATATAGGCCAGTTAATCATTAAAACCCGAAACTGACTTTGTTAAGAGGGAATTTTGACCGGCAACTATACCAGTACATTGATGTGTAATTGCCTTTCATGCCAAGATATTAGCACGATTACTGTAATTTTGTAAACGGGGTGTATGGCATACCCGTCAACTTTTCAAAAGCCAAGCAGGGAGACTGAATAAAAAAACATAGAGATTGAGACCTAATATCGGGAGGTTTTTCGTGGTATTTTTAAAGCCTTGTTTTCACTACATATTGATCGATCTTCTGGGTCTAATATTGTCGAAATTCACAAAGGATGCACGGTTTCTCCCTGTGACGCCCCTTATTTTTCCCCAGGACATGCCCTATTTTCATATTCTGGTCAGCTGTGGCCAAACTGCACAATAGCTAAAGCTCAGTCTTAAATAAACAAGCAAGAAAGCCAGCGAAACTAATTAAAAGTTAATCCTTATTGATGCAACTATTTTGTGAAAACAACAGGCCCTCCATCATGATTAAAAGAAACCATTTTCTACACTACCGTGTGTTAGGCAAGCACCAGGAATTGATTGGCAAATAAAGGATTGCCAATTTTTGTTGAGCTTAAAGTACCTAAATAAGCAGCCTCACAGTACCGTACCTAATTTGCCCTTGTATATCCGACCTTATTCCTTTATTGTCAACTCATAAGGCATTTAGTACTGCTTACTATAAAACAAATGTATTCTGAATTAGTTTCTTGAGGACACATATGCTGCATGGTATGTATTTTCCTTCCTTTTTTTAATTTAACCATGGTATTTAACATTCATATATACCGTACAAAAATGCTAGCTGTTCATGCATGTAAGTTTATTTGGTGGGAATGGAGCTACAGCATATGGAGCTACAGCATTCACGGTGATCATAACTGGGATTGAGATTAATTTAAGACAATTTTGTTGTTGTGGTTTATTTTTTGTTCAGGTTTATTTTCTGATGTTTGTATTGTTGTAGCTGAAAAAAAAAAAAAAAATCACAAAATTACGTGAATAATGTTTAAACTTAACATCCTATTTAGTGAAGAAGCGAATTCTTTCTAGAAATTATTTTGTTACGACAATATTCACAGGTGATACAACAGAACATGGCCTCCATGGATTGCATACGATATATCTATTTATGTAGGACTTCTCATTTTTAGGAGAAATGAAAATCAAATACATAGTGTAATAATCGGGAGGTCTCTGCAAAAGTCTGAACTGATTGTGAAATCGGGAGGTAGGCGTGGAGTGACATCAAAATTTGAGGGGTTTTTTCCCCCCAGCATGAGAGTTGACAAGTATAGTGTAAGGTCGCTTACATCAAAGCAAACTACAACTTGGCTTTTATGGTATTAGCTTAAGTTTCAAAGGATTATTTCTGAAACTTCATTATTCTATTTTGGAGATATTGTTGAAGTTTGGTGCAGTGGTGTCCATAATTCGACTCCAAGGAATGCACTTCATTCAGCTGAATGTACTTCATTCAGCACAAGTTCAAACCTACAATGTACATGCAGTGGCGCCATTACGTAAATACGTTCAGTAGCCTAATAGTGAGCATTGAATCAATCCGTATTATTGTTTTTTGTGTTGTCATATTGGGATCAAATTTTATGAGTTAGGTATTTACGATTTCAAGGCAAAATAAAAACATAATTACTAGTACACTGATATAAAATGTCCAATGCAATAATGCATAAACAAACAATAATTGAGACAAAAGGGAGAGGTAGTATTACAGCAACAAGCGATTGCTTAATTCTTGTCATCGTTCAATCAAATTATACACAAATCTAAATTAGGCAAAAGTAATAAGAAAACAGAAAATTGAATAAATTTAAATAAGTTTAAACCATTTCTTTTTAATAATCATACATGCCAAGCCCAAGATAAGTATACGTGTACTTTTTGTTAATATACGTTTGCCTAAATAAATGCATTTAGAACTTGCTGCATGCATCTTGCCATGTCTCGGAGTTGTGGGTCGGCTTATACGCAGGTCATGCACTTTTTAGTGTTTATACCTGTTCAGTTTGGGGGAGTCGGCTTATACGTGAACTGGCTTTTACACGAGTGTATATGGTACATGTTTACTGTAAAACTTGGGATTATGCGTTGTAATTCCCATGTTACTATATTTAGCTCCATTGTAAAGCAGAGAGTTGTTGTTGTAGTAGGGTTTAACGCCATTTTTCAGCACAAGATAGGCTATGCATGTCAGCCAGTATTAATGGTGGAAGAAGAACCACCAAACCACGAGAAGCTACTGGTAGGCTTTCTCACATACCCAAGTTAGCCAAGCCCGTTACTCAAACCCACACAGACAGGTGAGATGGCAGTGATCCATTAACGGTGAGTGCTTTAGACCACTCGGCCACTCAAGGCCCCCTAAAGCAGAGAGAATGACCTACGTTTTGATATCTTTACTGTGTAAATCGGGGTTGTTTTTGCTTCAAATGTTACACGATGAAAACTTCAAAATGACAATTTTTCAGGTAAATCTCAATTTTAAAATTACAAATTTGATATCATTTTAAAGAGTGTTCATTATACTTTATTTCTGTATAAACAGAGGAATTTTCTGTGACGTCACGCAAGATCACCGCGTTTTTTAAAATATGCTGGGAATACACCATGTGCAATGGCTGGCATAACACTTATGCCACCTGACTTGATGTAAATCCAAGACGTATTATAGCCTCTGATATTCCATCCATCGATTATTTATCGCTAGTTTGTAAGTAAAACGATGGTTCTTTTTTATGTTTTATATTTATTTTTGCCATTATATCTGTTTTTTGAGTGCTTGAAGTCATTAATTGGAGGTTCTATTCTATGTTTCAAGGAAAACCTTTCAAGTCCAATTTTCTCGGCTAAGTCACTTTTACACATGAAATATGCCGGCAAAAATGGCCTCGGAGGAAGCTTGACATGTTATTTTATGTATTTAAAGTAAATTTGTTGACATAATTTTTTTTTCTTCTTGTATGTGACCAAGCAAGTAATAATAGATTGAATTGGATAGCGATAAAATTGTGACCTTTGACCTTTCTCTTTGTAAACATGATTCACCAAAAGGAAAATGGGCTGTTACCCTTCTTTATTTCTTTTTGCTTTCTTTTGGTTTTTAATATTGAGCAAGGTCCAAAATTTGGGACAAATGTTTATTAACAATGAAAGGGCATTGTATATCTAGCTAACTATAAACTGGCATTGTATGTTAAAACTATGAGACCTATACACAGTTTCCAATTTTTATATATCTACATGGCATTTCGAATTTTTCTATCTCCAGAGTCTGCAAATATTGTGTACAACCCTTGTGATCAGAAGAGAAAGCATTCCTTGTCACTCCCTGAATCAAAAGACAACAGTGACATTCAGCTGGAAAGTAAAACTTGTAAATTCAGATGCCAAGGAGTATGGGTAGCTGTGTATTACGATGACCAATATTACACTGGACAAGTGTTGGAAGTACACCAACCTGATCTGGCACTCATGTAGTTTATATGCCAGAAGAAAACCAAAACCGATCATTTCAAATGGCCAGCCAGTGATGACATTACTGAGTTTTAAGTTGTGTTTTGTGTTTGATTGGAACTTCAATGTACAACCAGTTTCAAGCGATGGCCAAACTTGGAAAGTTGAAAATATTGGACACATTGACCAGCAATACAGCAGAATAAAAATCTCAAGCTAAAACATTGTTAAAGCTGTTACTTGTCTGATTATTTCAAACAAAGCAGCCCTTTATGACATTTACAACTGTATCTACTGTCTGAAGTATCCATTACCTTTAAAACATTAGTTGTAGTGAAAGATTGTGATATTTTTGTCAATGGTTCTTGCTTTATACCCATCTTTGCTTTATCATAATTATACTGACTTTTTATAAATATGTATGCATTAAGGCTGTAATATGCTCCATTTTGATGAAAAAACTATCAAAATCAGTTACTATTTGATGAAGTTGTAAACTTTTGAAAATTGTTGTTTTTGCTATTTTTGCATATTTTCTGATATTGCTTCCACTTTAAAACCTACTTTCACACTAATTTTGACACTCTTTGTATAATGCATGAATTCTTTATATAATACACTGCATTTTGGTACAAAAATTATTAAAATATGTCAATATATAAAAAAGTTGTG
Source organism: Megalonaias nervosa (assembly GCA_016617855.1). Classification (NCBI taxonomy): domain Eukaryota; kingdom Metazoa; phylum Mollusca; class Bivalvia; order Unionida; family Unionidae; genus Megalonaias; species Megalonaias nervosa. The sequence goes on along the minus strand of JAECUM010021243.1, from coordinate 16,361 downwards.
ACCTTTTGAAAATTGTCAGTTTTGCATTTTTGGGGATATTCAAATTTTTGCCCTTATTCCCCCGATTTCGATCATCTAGTACAGCAAAAGTTTCATACCCATTGGCCCCCAAAAAATTGGGCTTTGTTTTCAGAAGGTTTTCTCACAGGAACATACTTTAATTTGCATTTAAATGTCACAGTCCTATTATAGCAAGGTTACAAACTCATGGAAGAGCTCATTTTCTGGCTTTTCCAGGAAGGACATCCTCTGTAGTTTTACTTTTTTAGAGTGAACCTACTAATAAAAAGGATTTTTTGCGTATGACTGTAGTGCTTGCATTTCTTGAATAACAAGGAACTTGCCTAGTTTTGCAGTAAATGCCACTGGCGTATAGCTTCAAATTATTTTTTTTTAACTCGTCCGAAGTTGATGGTAACTGCATTTTCGGTAGGGATCACAAACTTCCTAAGTCCCTCAAAAACTTTGAAAGGTCATATCTTGAAATGTATTTGACCGATTTACATGATTTTTTTTCAACATTTTATTTTCATATTAAGGTCTTAAGGATGGTAACAACAGCTTCGTGCTTTTAATTGTATTTGCTGATATCCTAAAAGTGCTTGGAATACCTAGCTTCAACATCATTCTTCAGCACATGACAAGACTATGCATCATGGCCAGCATAATTGGAGGAATAAACTGGCAAGAACCAACTACCAACTGGTCGCTTCTAACAAGCGTTCTCACGAACCACGTCAGTTGAGCCAAGAGTCAATATTGCACATAGATGCGATGACGTGTGAGTAACCTATAAAGGCAACATCCTGCCACCCGAGGCCCCATGAACCAATTAAAGTAACCTATAAACATAGCATATGATGACATTAAAGTAAACTCCAATGCTGTATTATCGCGGGCTCTATATTATCGCGGCAAATGGGATTTTCTAAATAATTTTGTACACACTCTGTCTAGCAGTTGTTTACAGATGTAAAGCTGTAGCCAGTAAAGACGTAAACATCTTACAGCACAATTTCCTCTAAAATGTCAACATCTTTTATAAGTTTACGATGAAAAAGAATGAACATCACGTTTTTGTAAAGCACATGCAGTTACACTGATCATCATATAAAAAAACTTCAGTCGAACTTGCTATACTTACATTGGCTTTGATTACGAAATATATTCAGTGTATCGCCTGATGTTTGATGATTACTGGTCATATACTAATGGTGACATACATGTTCTTACAAGATCAAGGTTGCAATTTAATTTCATGGTAGCCAATACGGACCAAAATTTACAAAATGTTGCTTATGATCATACTTCTCATACAAAAATAAGAATATAATAACAATTAAACTTTCTTTAAATCTGTAATATTTTAATGATAATATTAATATTAGTAGTTATATATTTACATTTATTTGATCACATTGCATTTAAAATTCATATAAAGTTAAATAATAGTTGCTTTTAATTTGTAATGTTGTTAATCATGGACACTGCATCGATTTACACTTGAATTACATTTGTGTTCAATTTTATCATTGGATCATTTCGTTTACTGTGGAAATACTAAACCAGTACAAGCGTGGACATTTCTTCTCATAGGTAAGTCGTATTTTATTTTTATTATAATACCTGCATGCTACCATACGTAAGTTGGGCAAATACCATGACAATATATAGTTGTTCCCTCATGGTACGTTAATCTGGGTGAGCCACCGTATGCTGTTTTATTTACATTTATGCGCTTTGTTTGACTAAGATTATTTATAGGAACAGAAAGAGGGAAAGTCATTCAAACTTTACAAATTATAAGTAAGCAACAATAGCAAAACAGTTTTAATATGTACCAGTAAGAACATTAAGTACTGTGATAATACAGCATTCCAGGCTGCAGTATTGTTCAAGACACCTGCTATATTCTTCAGAATTATTTATAAGAGCTTGCTATACCTTTCAACCCAAAAGCGGGGCATATTCGAACATCTCTAGCATTTACATACGTCATTTTTCAAATATACAGCCTACATTAAAATAAATTTGATTACTTACCAACAACATGAAGTAGCGTCCTTTTGCGCCTTTTCACAACTTCAAGGTCTCACGGAAAGAGCCGAGGATGTTCCAATTGTTTTTGCACCAAAACTAATCAAATCACCTCTGAACTTTGCGTAACCATCGTATAAATCGAACGATAACACCCGCTATGTTACGAACGAAGAAAAAATTGAATCACGCATGATCACTGACCTTTGCCAAAAATACCTCGCTTGGTCCAAGGGAGATAACTGCATTTGCAAAGAAGTTTGTGGGCATATGGAGTTAAGGTGATAAAAATTAAAATCACAGTCAGCCAAGTCGTTTAAAGCAACATCTTTTTATAATCCCATAAAACCCCCATAAATCTGTCAGATGCCCATATCCCTTTTAAAAAACATAGGAAATGACCCATAGACTACGTAAAGGAACTATATATATATACATATATATATATATATATATATATATATATATATATATATATATATATATATATAATTTAAAACTTGTTTATTTTTTTGTATTTTACATTGTATTTTCATTGGACATGTTACTCAAATAAAGTGTCACTATGCCAACAATCCTCTTTTCTGTATTTTATATCAAAACTAGAGAAAACAATTGTACCTAGAAAAGGAAGAATGTGCATGATTTTCGTTTTGAAGTTATACAATAGTACTTTTGTTGTTTCAGACATCAATACTTTTGGTTTAAAAAATTGCTAGAATTTTTCAAAGTTGTTGAGTCTGAATTCAATGTGTTCCAGTTTGATAACATCACATACTCCGTTATTTTGGTCCAGGAGTTGCCTACTATAAGGGCAAATATAATGTTTTCTCATTATGCTGCCACAGCATTACTTAGGCTAGTTGTACAAATACCAGATAATTCGAAGATTTCTCAAGTCATCAACTTATTAGAATATAAAATTTTCGTACACCAGGATCAAGACAACCATTAAAGTTGAGACTAAGCGGACCAAAACTGTACTACTAATTTATTTTTTTTTTAAAATTAAATGATCGACTGATAAATTAAAACTCTATCTCCATTTTAGCCCCCATTAGCATCACTACTACAACAAATGGAGATGACAAAATGCTAAAAATGTGGTGCTGAAAAACTATCAAACAAAATGGAATGAAGGTATACCAGATAATACCAAGATAAAAAAGACTGCTTGTTTTGGAAGGCTTCGGAAATAATTTAATTGGGGAAGACCAAAATCTTTATTACACGTGCTAGAAGGATTTTATGATAATATATTTAAGTATTTATGGTAGAATCATTACATATATAACAGCTAGATGCAGAGAACAAATGTGTCATGCTGTAGTCTTTACATCAGCTATATCTTCCAAGTTTGCACACACAGGTTGATACAAGGACTAAAATTAAAATCAATTGCATCAACATTTGACATTCAAATTGATGAGGACAACACACCTGAGATAGTTTGTGTTTATCTGCAGGAACAATATGATGGAATTATCTGATAATTGTGTATTAATCTTTAAATAGGGTGGCCCACATTTTACATGCCTGTTATTATAAAGGTGATGCAGTAGTGTAGAAAGATATGACTCTTTTTGTTCACTTGTAAAAGATTAGACTACAAAAAAGTTTGTGTATGAATAAACTGAAATTGAGGCTTTTACATTTGTAGTTCTTAACTATTTTCAAAGATGACAAAGTATTTATGTAAGCTGCTTGGTAGGTCTTTTATAGGGAACTCTGTACACTGAGTTGGTGTGACATAACTTTGTACACTCAGCTGGTGTGACATAACTTTGTACACTGAGTTAGTGTGACATAACTTTGTACACTGAGTTGGTGTGACATAACTTTGTACAATGAGTTGGTGTGACATAACTCTGTACACTGAGTTGGTATGATTTAACTTGTACACTGAGTTGGTGTGACTTAACTTTGTACACTGAGTTGGTGTGACATAACTTTGTACACTGAGTTAGTGTGACGTAACTTTGTACACTGAGTTGGTGTGACGTAACTTTGTACACCGAGTTGGTGTGAATTAACTTTGTACACTGAGTTGGTGTGACGTAATTTTGTACACTTAGTTGGTGTGACTTAACTCTGTACACTGAGTTGGTGTGACGTAACTTTGTGCACTGAGTTGGTGTGACATAACTTTGTACACTGAGTTGGTATGACATAATCCATATCTTCCAGAATGTTATTATCGAAATACACTCCCATCAAACTTTGACCCCTGGAAGTCGGAGCTGGGTCTGATGTAAGAAAAAATCATTTTCTTCATCTTTAATATTATGATCTAGGAGGATTACATGACAATCTCATGTTTCATGCTGCATCAAAGGAAGAGTTCTCCATGCAGATGGAAAAACTGGTATATAGCTATAAGTCATTTGCTTGACAATGAAGAGAGTTAATGGAGACTTTTAAATATTGTGGTACAGACTTAAACTTGTTTTTATTTTATGGAGATAGAGATGTTTATGAGCCATGAATTCAGGTGTTTATACAGGACATCGGCTTAGCCAGGATATCTTTTGATAAAGGGCATCCATTAAGAGTGAATGCCTGATCATTACATACACAGTTATAGTATCGATGGAAAAATGATTGATGTAAATGCCAATCACTGTATTCATATTTTTTGTTGTACTTATTAGCATAATTTTTTATTTTTGTCTCTTGAACAACACGTTTCTTTGTTCTTTCCATCCAAAACACATTTAAACAGTAATATAAATACTGACATATTGTCAAAAGGGCAAAGCTTGATTTACTGATTCTAAGGTCAGTGAGACAAAACTGAAAACTCCTTTAATAATTGCCTAAACTACAGTAAAAGTCACACAGGTCATGTAGGTATTAAACACAGAATATTTCAGTAATGGGTGTCATTTTTTAGAATTTGATTCAACATAACCTTTAAATGGCAAGTATTCACTTCATTTGGATTCTCATACATCCACATGCCTTTGGTCATTATTTAGATACCCCGAGAACTGCATACGACAAAATCAATGTTAAAGTACGTAGATATTTTGGACAAAATGAATCTAAAGGTGTGATCCTGTAAAATCTGGATTGAATGTCACAGGGAGTAATGTCACTTATCCACCATTGCAACTTGTACATGGGTGTGTGTGTGTTTGTGACCGATTTCAATTTTTAATGTAGCTTTAATAAATTTTCAGTTATATCGTCACTATGTCTGCAGAGTGGCAGTTTATAGTGATGTCTAGCACTGGGGTATCATGCCATTGACAAGCAACATGATGTCCCACCCAGTCACATCATCATGACACCAGGCAGACCTGTCCTAACACTAACCTCTTAATGCTGAGTGCCCAGCGAGGCAGCTGTTAGTACCATTTTTATAAGTCTTTGGTATGACTTGTCTGGGGTTCGAACCCACTACCTCCTGCATCCAAAGTGGATGCTATAACCACTAGGTCACTTAGGCAGTCTGCATATGGTGTAGGAATACATTGCTGCTAATAATAATGAGTGTCATCTCCAACAGATACCATTTATGTGAATATACAGAGACACAAATTTATTTTTAAATTTTAAAAAAAATTAGAAAATTTTAAATTAAATTTTTAAAATTTAAATTATAACTTCTAATTTCTACACTCAATATACTTAAAATATGAAAATTTCATGTGTCCATCTTTAATAATAAACATTTTATACCAATTTAAAGTTTAATCAATACTACCCTGACAGGGTTAGAAAATTTCACCTGAATGGTCAAAACATCCATCGGTGATAAAATAAACGTCTATGAAATACTGCTGCAAAGTTTCAAGGAATTTTGATCCAGGAATATGACACCACTGCAACAGATGCACAAGTAAGTTTCAAATGGCCGAATGTCAACAAAGGCACAAAACTCAAAGTTTAATTGTCATTTTATTCATCAAGATAAACACTTCAAATAAACTGTAATTAATTTTTAGTTCTAACACCAATCTGGAAATAACTAGAAATTAAAATTGTCGGTTAAACTTTCCTAGAAATTTCAGTTTCAAAAAATGATATCTAGTTTTACATGAAAATTTTAAATTAAATTTTAATGAAAATGTCAAAACTGAAGTTGACAAGTTTTGTTCTGTGGCAAAGTGTCTCCATTCCTTTATCATGAACATCAATGATTTTCCTTATCAGGTGTGAAGTAATTAAACCAGGGCCTATCAATAATAGGTAACACCTGAAATCTGGTAGCATCTACATATGCTAGTTAGGGGTACTAACCAAGGAAATGATACCATTTCCACCCATGATGGAAGGAGCCCTCAGATGTTAGGCTTCCAATAGTATCGAAGAGTTGGTGGAGTTCTTTGAAACCAAGCCAGCATGCCTTTTCCTAGTTATATAAGAGAGAGAGAGAGGATACTTCTTGTATTTTACATGCAGTTATTGCAACTGAAATCATGAAAGGGAACAAGAAGAGAAAGAAAAACTGTTTTTAAACCTGGAAATATTCTATATAACAAAGGAGTCAGATATCTGACTGATGATACTCTACCGAGTTCCAGTGCTGCATCTGTTCCAGTTTCCAGTAAAATGGATGCAGACAAGTTCTCTCTCATAGCAGTGACAAAGCCAACAAATGGAGGTCTCCAGTCAGTTCTGGCACCAGACTGCAATGGCACACCTGGGTCTGCTAAATTTCTACGGCCATCATCCAAAGCAAATGTGCACCTAAATGAGACAGAATTGAATCAGCATGGTGGGACACATATGATCTGTATGAAAATAAATGTTGAAATGTTGAATGATATCATTCATCACCATGGTAATTAGGTCAACACATGTGAGAGACCCGAGTTCCAAATTGCTAATGAAAAAAAATGGGAACTTGCTTGGAAGCATACTATGATGTGTAAAAACTGCAGTTTTAAGTTGCCAGAGTTTAAGTTGTACAAGGAGATACAAACAAATAAACAAATCCTGCTGCTGTAAATATGATGTTTCAAACTGGACTACAAGATATGAAGACTACAATGACCAAAACCAGGGCTAGATACTTGCTTGTGGCCACTGACATTCCACCACCTAGCAGAACATTTATGCAAAGGGCCTCCAACATTGTTGGCAAAGCTACTGTGGAGCTCAATGAAATGGATATGGCAGAAAAGCTGAAAGAAGTCCAACAGGTTAATTGCATACGTGGTTTGCAGCATCCAGAGCAAATAAATGTTGCTTCTGATGCAAGATACAATGCCATTAGATTTGGACATGAAAAGAAACCTGGTCAAAGTACATCGCAAACTGTTGGAATTGGTTGTTAAACTGTTGCAGACAAGCAATATATTGTGGGGAATATCATTGAAAACAAGCTGTGTTGGACTGGAGCATGGCTGAAGGGGAAAGGTTTTGATGTGCAATGTCCAGGAGGTCATGTTGACTGCACAGCAAATCTGTCACCATTTGCCCCATATTCAGAGTATGAAATGGCAAGAAAACTGGGTTCAGTGTTTGTGCTGCATGAGACTCTGATTAGACATGCAACAACAGATGGAGATGCATGGGCTGCTGCTGGCTTTCAAGATGCTTACAACATTCTACATCCAATGCAACAAGTAGAATGACTGTCAGACTCCATTCATTTGGGTCGTTTACAGTTCAAATGGTGTAACTCAGCAATATTTAGTGAAAACATGTTTCCAGGAATACGAACATGAGAAGAAAAAAGGATCAAACAGAAAATTCTAAACCATGATATTAAAGCACCCTGCAGTTTGATCATCAAATGACTGCAGTGTTAAAAAGATAGCCAAGAAGAATGGGACATGTATGATCTGTTCCAAATTGTTAATGAAAGAAAATGGGGACTTGCTTGGATGCATACTATGGATCAGAGATCTCAAAAGCATCTGAAACTGGAGTAGGAATTCGATATGTGGAATTGGAATTTTTACTCCACTGAGTATATGGTCTTGAAAGTGGATCTTCACTTGCTTTTTAGTTATTCTCTGCAGAGTTGATTATTTTACTTGAGTCATGCAACACATTGGTCACTGTTTCACTCTTCAGTGATGTGGTGAGAAAATGTGCAAGTACCTATCTGCATATCCAATGTCAATAATCATGGCATTCATTGCGGCAGATATGATTGCTGCTCAAAAATAAAGACAAATGACGAAGAGCAAGAAATGCTATTACTAACAGAACTTAAGGAAAGAGAAACTGCACTCTTTGGAAATTTCAAGAGGAGTCAGCAATGTTGTTTAGTCAAAGAAAGAATGGGAAGAAGTTGCAATGGTGATTAATGGGTATGTACTGTATACATCTATTCCCAATATCAGTGAGAATGAATCATTATAAATCAATCATAATTATGATTTTACAAATTTGAAACAATAATGTAAGCAGATTGTACTGTTTATTAGAGTAAAATATATTTTATAAATAATTTCACATTGAAACACATTAAATTCTTTTGAACACACAAACTAAAGCATAAAACAACTTATCTACTGCACTCATTGCAATGTTAGCAATGCATCATGGAGATAATCTGAAAGAAGAATGTTGCTCTCGTCGATTCTTGGCATGTTTTCACATGTATAAAACAAAATTGATCATATAAATGTTTGTTTTCTTCAAAGTTATATGAAGATTCTTTTTTTTTTGACTGGTTTAATATCTTGCTTCCAATAATAATAACAATACATGTAATAATAAAAATAATAACAATTCATTATCATCATAATATCATTTGTACTGTAAAAAATACATTTAATAATAATAATAATAATAATAATAATAATTATTATTATTATTATTATTATTAATATTATTATTATTATAAGTTGATCTTGATCTGATATGATTTGTTTAAATTGCAAGTGTTGAATATATTTATGTAATCTTTCCTTAATACTTTTAGTCTACAACTTATTCACCAAGAATAGCAAAGTAACAAATAATAATACAATTGGTGCTAATTCCAAACATATTTTCTTTGAGTATGATGGTACAAAATACGTGTATTTTGGTGTGTATTACAGTTTTTGAATAAATTTCAGTGTTTCTATTAACCCCAAAATAAGTAAATCTTAAAAATTTTAAAAATAAAACAAAAGACTAACTTACTGTCTGCAGGAAGGAAGCAAGGAATATACGTCTCGATTTCTTTATCATGAACATCAATGGTTTTCCTTATCAGGTGTGATGCAATTAAGCAGGGCCTGTCAGTGACAGGTAACACCTGAAATCTGGAAGCATCTAAATATGCTCGTTAAGGGTACCAATCAAGGTACTGATGTCATTTTCACCAATGAAGAGAGCTCTTTGATGTTAGGCTTCTAATTGTATTGAATGATGAGTTGATGGTATTCATTGAAACCAAGGTAGCATGCAAGTTTCAAAAATATGCGCCATTAGAACTTTTGTATTGTTTGGTAATACTTGATGATATTAACCAGTTTCATACCAATGCCCAGTCAGACAAGCAACCATATATCACTGGACATGTTTTGATTCAGAAAGCTCTAAAACGGGCACAACAACTAAATTCAAAGACAATCCAGTTGCCATCACAGGGGCTCGTATCATTGCTTACAATTTACCTGTCATACACGCACTATGTTACTTGTAGTTGTTATAAGTTATAGTACATGCATGACAAGTAAATTGTAAGCAATGATACGAGCCCCTTTGCTTGTTGTTGGTCAAAGTTCCAGAAGTATCACTGCGGTGCTATTACTTAGATTGTTCTAGATGCTGGATCAATTGTAAATGTATGGGTTGGGGAAAAAAATCACCCATCTCTAGCGCAACTGAGAGCGGACGTTAAGTGTACTCATTGTCCATATGAGAGTTTAATTTTGACTGGAAACTAGCTTAGGGGAACACATTTTTAACCTGTGTTCTGATTTAAGGAAGGCAGAAGTAGATAATTTCGTAAATTGGACCCTCCCAAATTTCTTAACGTAAGGCCATGATAGGACCTTGTCAGCTATTATTGTTTAATCTTTAAAAATATACAAATATTTGTTAACTACGTCTTTTTTCGACTTCTAGTATTCTTTACATTGATGCGAACAGCATACACATCCACAATACCAATAGATGGCTAGAAAGCAGAGTCAACCTCCCACAGCTGTAGACACGTTGGGTTCAAGGCAAGTATAATATTTCATAAATGGCCAGGATGGCAGTTATTTTGAATTATATCACGCTGTTTAGTACGCATTGTTTATTCTGCAGAATATAGTTGCGGTCCTACTGAAGACTGCAAGAATCCGTGCTTAACTATCCTAAATTAGTAACGACTCATCGGCAGTAACTAATCGCATTTTCATTCATGCTCTGAATGGATTAGAAAAAAAAGATTATAATATAAATCGGTTGTCTAATAGAACCATTAAAGACATACAAATGAGGAGATTTTCAAAGTGATACATCACTGATTATGACGATGAAGAGGAAATTACTTTTAGCATCGATATGCAGCTTAGTCAAAATGATATCATCCCAACAATGAACTTTGCAGACGACAAGCACCTGAACCTAAATGCCACCAAAAGCGACCAAGGTATTTGAATCACAATGTTCCATATTCTCTCTTTTAAATACTGCTGGGTGTACTTAATTAGACAGGATACTGTGTTGTGCTGGGAATAACAATTTTACCGGATTAGTCTAGGACGACTGCCCCTGGAAAGCAACACTTATTTAGTCCAAGAAAAAAAAAAAAAATGACCTAGTGTTTGAATTGACCGAAGGAAACTGGCGGGGGAGAGAGAGGTGCCATTTCCTCCACCCGGCGGCAGAAAGCAACGCCGGATGTACTTAATTAGATAGGATATTGTGTTGTGGTGGGAATAACAATTTTACCGGGTTGGTCTAGGACGACTGCCCCTGGAAAGCAACACTTATTTAGTCCAAAAAAATTAAAAAATGACCTAGTGTTTGAATTGACCAAAGGAAACCGGCAGAGAGAGAGAGAGGTGCCATTTCCTCCACCTGGCGGCAGAACACAACACCAGGTGTACTTAATTAGATAGAATATTGTGTTGTGCTCGGAATAACAATTTTACCGGGTTGGTCTAGGACGACCACCCCTGGAAAGCAACACTAATTTAGTCCCCCCCCCCCAAAAAATGACCTAAAGTCTGAATTGACCGAAGGAAACTGGCGGAGAGAGAGAGGTGCCGTTTCCTCCACCCAGCGGCAGAACACAACGCCAGGTGTACTGAATTAGACAGGATATTGTGTTGTGCTGGGAATAACAATTTTACCGGGTTGGTCTAGGACGACCGCTCCTAGAAAGCAACACTTATTTAGTCAAAAAAAAAAAAAAAAATGACCTATTGTTTGAATTGACCGAAGGAAACCGGCGGAGAGAGAGAGGTGCCATTTCCTCCACCCAGCGGCAGAAAGCAATGCCGGGTGTACTTAATTAGATAGGATATTGTGTTGTGCTGGGAATAACAATTTTACTGGGTTGGTCTAGGACGACCGCCCCTGGAAAGCAACACTTATTTAGTCCAACAAAAAAAATAAAAAATGACCTAGTGTTTGAATTGACCGAAGGAAACCGGCGGAGAGAGAGAGGTGCCGTTTCCTCCACCCGGCGGCAGAACGCAATGCCAGGTGTACTTAATTAGATAGGATATTGTGTTGTGCTGGGAATAACAATTTTACTAGGTTGGTCTAGGACGACCGCCCCTGGAAAGCAACACTTATTTAGTCCAAATAAAAAAATTAATGACCTAGTGTTTGAATTGCCTGAAGCAAACAGGCAGAGAGAAAGAGGTGCCATATCCTCCACCCGGCGGCAGAACGCAACACCAGGTGTACTTAATTAGATAGGATATTGTGTTGTGGTGGGAATAACAATTTTACTGGGTTGGTCTAGGACAACCGCCCCTGGAAAGCAACACTTATTTAGTCCAAAAAAAATAAATAAATGACCTATTGTTTGAATTGACCGAAGGAAACCGGCAGAGAGAGAGAGAGGTGCCATATCCTCCACCTGGCGACAGAAAGCAATGCCGGGTGTACTTAATTAGATAGGATATTGTGTTGTGCTGGGAATAACAATTTTACCGGGTTGGTCTAGGACGACCGCCCCTGGAAAGCAACACTTATTTAGTCCAAGAAAAAAAAAAAATGACCTAGTGTTTGAATTGACCGAAGGAAACCGGCGGAGAGAGAGCGGTGCCGTTTCCTCCATGCGTCGGTGGTGGAACGCAACACCGGGTGTACTTAGTTAGATAGGATATGGTGTTGTGCTGGGAATAACAATTTTACCGGGTTGGTCTAGGACGACCACCCCTGGAAAGCAACACTTATTTAGTCCCCCCCCCCCAAAAATGACCTAGTGTTTGAATTGACCGAAGGAAACCGGCAGAGAGAGAGAGAGGTGCCATATCCTCCACTCGGCGGTAGAACGCAACGCCAGGTGTACTCAATTAGATAGGATATTGTGTTGTGCTGGGAATAACAATTTTACCAGGTTGGTCTAGGACGACCGCCCCTGGAAAGCAACACTTATTTAGTCCCCCCCACAAAAAAATGACCTAGTGTTTGAATTGACCGAAGGAAAATGGCAGAGAGAGGGAGATGCTGTTTCCTCCACCCGGCAGCAGTGGAACGCAACGCCGGGTGTACTTAGATAGGATATGGTGTTGTGCTGGGAATAACAATTTTACCGGGTTGGTCTAGGTCAACCGCCCCTGGAAAGCAACACTTATTTTGTCCCCCCCAAAAAATAAAAATGACCTAGTGTTTGAATTGACTGAAGATAAACGGCGGAAAGAGAGAGGTGCCATTTCCTCCAACCAGCGGCGGTGGAACGCAACACCGGGTGTACTTAGATAGGATAGGTGTTGTGCTGGGAATCACAATTTTACCGTGTTGGTCTAGGACGATCGCCCCTGGAAAGTAACACTTATTTAGTCCAAAAATAAAAACAAAGACCTAGTGTTTGAATTGACCAAAGGAAAACGGAGGAGAGAAAGAGGTGCCGTTTCCTCCACCTGGCCAAATGCGAGGCCGGATGTACTTAGTTAGATACGATATGGTGTTGTGCTGGAAGTAACAATTTTACCGGGCTGGTGTAGGATGACCGACCCAAGACAGCAAAACTTATTTCATCCCAAAAAAAAAAAAAAAATCAGATGACCTAGTGTTTGAATTGACCAATGGAAAACAATGGAGAGAGACAGGTGCTGTTTCCTTCACCCGGCCAAATGCGAGGACGGGTGTACTTAGTTAGATAGGATATGGTGTTGTGCTGGAAGGAACAATTTTTCCGGGCTGGTCTAGGATGACCTACCCAGGACAACAACACTTGTTTAGTCCAAAAAACAAAAAAAATCAAATGACCTAGTGTCTGAATTGACCAAAGGAAAACTATGGAGAGGGAGAGGTGCTGTTTCCTCTACCTAGCCGAACGCGAGGCTGGGTGTACTTAGTTAGATAGGGTATGGTGTTGTGCTGGAAGTAACAATTTTACTGTTTCTTTCTAGGATGACCGACCTAGGACAGCAACACTTATTTAGTCCCTAAACCAAAAAAAAAATCAAATGACCTAGTGTTTGAATTGACCGAAGGAAAACTGCACAGAGAGAGAGGTTCCGTTTCCTCCACCCGGCCAAATGCGAGGCTGGGTGTACTTAGATAGGATATGGTGTTGTGCTGGAAGTAACAATTTTACCGGGCCGGTCTAGGACGACCGACCTGGGACAGCAACACTTATTCAGTCAAAACAAAAAATAAAATCAAATGACCTAGTATTTGAATTGACTGAAGGAAAATGATGGAGAGAGGTGCCGTTTCCTCCACCCGGCTGAACGCGAGGCTGGGTGTACTTAGATAGGATATGGTGTTGTGTTGCAAGTAACAATTTTACCAGGCCAGTCTAGGACGACCAACCCAGGACAGCAAGACTTATTTAGTCCACAAAAAACAAAAATCAAATTCCCTAGTGTTGGAATTGATGAAGGAAAACGAGGGAGAGAGAGGTGCGGTTTCCTCCACCCGGCATAACACGAGGCCGGGTGTACTTAGTTAGATAGGATATGGTGTTAAATGCACCCAAATCAAAAGCCATGATCATAGATAATTGAGCAACTGTCTGAAAATGAAAAACTACTTGGCATCATGAGAGACCGTATCTTATGCTAGAAATTGCAAGTTGATAAGGTCAATAAAAAAGTTAATCTCTTAAACAGAATAAAATCTTATCTCCCTCAAGAACAGAGAAAGGTATTCTACAATACATATACCATGCCACACCTAGAATAATTTTGTTGTATCTGGGGTAATAGTGATAAAGAAAATCAGCAAAGACTACTGAAATTTCAAAAAATAGCAGCTAGAGTTATTCCAGATGCTGACTTAGATACGCAACCAACAAATCTTTTTAAAACCCTCAAGTGGCTCCCATTTCAGCAGAGAACTCAATTTCAGAAAGGTTTACTAGTCTATAAATCCTTACATGGTTTTGGCTCCCAATTATCTTTAATGTAATTTTAAATTTGTTAAAAATGTACATATGTGTGAACTATGATTCATCTCAAACAACAACAACAACAACAACCTAAACCAAATTCAGAGTTTTATAAGAAGAGTTCTGCTTTTTCTGGAGCCAAGCTATGGAATTCCACACCACCTTATATAAAGAAAGCTGATACATGCCAAGCTTTTGAAGAGCTTATTAGTCAACATCTACAAAAACAATCATTTATATGATTTAGTTTAATTCAGTACTACTACTTTTTACAACATTGTTATCATGTACTCACCTATAATGTTTTACACATGTTCGCTACTACTATTTGTATGAATCCTTTATGTACTCATCCCTGAAGCCTTGTACATATTATATTGTAGCAGTAGATCATTGTCTAGTTTTTAACAGCATTTGTTATCTAAAGACACCTCATCTTGTAAGAATTTTGCATTATATATATACATATATATTTGTACAACTGTCATTGTAGAAGGCCTTATGGAAGATTGGTTGGTTGACCAAATAAGCTTCTTCTTTAAATAAAATCATTATTATTATTAACCATTCTTAGCAGGGCAGTTTCAGTACTATGGCAAGGTTGATATGCAGATTGTACATTGCTAAAAAGACTTTGAATTCAGATGAGATACATGCTGGGATAGAAAAACTTTTGCAAAGATTTTTTTAATGCACGAGGTTAGAAACAGCCCAGTGGTTCTTTAAATCTTTAGGGTCAAGTGTTGATTTCTTCAACAGAGGCTTTACAGTGGCAGTTTAAAAAGATAATGAGAATTCCCTGGATGATAGAGAAGTACTAATGACATATGTTAGTGAAGGTAATATTGAATCTAAGCACTCAAGCAACAGTGATGTCAGAGTCAGATAAAGTTCACATGACTTAGGTGCTCTTCATCACAATTGTTTGTACCAAATCCATGAAGACAGGTTCAAATCCTAT
This sequence comes from Megalonaias nervosa, assembly GCA_016617855.1. Lineage (NCBI taxonomy): Eukaryota > Metazoa > Mollusca > Bivalvia > Unionida > Unionidae > Megalonaias > Megalonaias nervosa. The sequence continues at coordinate 903 of JAECUM010021243.1, read as the reverse complement.
TAAAGATTGCTGTAAATATTCTGCATCACATCTGTATGGTGATGATGAGTCAGTTGAAATTGTGGTGTCAAGCTTATCTCTAATGGATTGAACTTTGTCATGGAAGAAATTTGCCAACAGGTCTGGAAGGTCATCCAGAAAAAGGTAATGTTGAAAGTCGTGCACATTTATTGAAGACAAAATCAGTGTAATGTTTTCCACTCTAGCCTGGCAAATTATAGGGTTATGCTAATACATGGATTTTAGGCAGTGTAGTATTATATTACTATATCAGGTTTGGGACTCACAAAATCAGTGTTACACTGTTACTTTGGAAAAGGGTAATACTATTATATGGGCTCAATGATTACTAATGTAGTGTTGTTACTAAATCAAGTTTTTGGAGATCACAAAATGCATTTGTCACTTTCATATGGAAATGGGAAAATATTACTACATAATCCTGGTGTTTACCAATGTAGTATTGTTACTACAGCAGAGTTTTGAGATCACAAAATCAGTGTTGCAATGGGATAATGTTATTAAATGGGTTTGGTGGTATCAGTGTAGTATTGTTACTACATCAGGCTGTGGTGATCACAAAATTAGTTTTACATTGACATCTGGAAATAAGGTAATATGACTACATGTGTTTTGGGGATAGCTATGTAGTATTGTTACTACATCAGCTTTTGAAGATCACAAAATCAGTGCCTGGAATTAGGGTAATGTTACTACATGGCTTTGGAGGATGGTTATCTAGTATTGTTACTACATAAGGTTTTGGAGATTCACTAAACCAATGCCTGGAAATAGGGTAATGTTACTAAGCATGTTTGAGGATTAGCAATGTGGTATTGTTACTTAAATGTTTTTTAAGCATGGAGATATGAATCAGATATCTTCAGGCTAGCACTGTGACCG